>JAOSBM010000206.1:25183899-25195672 GCA_027568955.1 Erythroxylum tenue
GCTGAGAAAAGCAGGGGTTGAGTCTCGTACCTCTATTATGGTGAAACAATACCTTATATACGGGATGATTATTAGGTCTAAGGTTTTACGTAGGTCTGTATACGTGCATGGAAGTTGTTTCCTTTGACTGGGCTCGTTGACTATTGGACTTGGGCCTGGGCCTAGAATCGCCGACCCAACCAAGTATAATGACTCAACCAACTAACAACATATATATCAGGCCTCATATAATTCACTAGGAACATAACACTTCCTATAATTTCAGTGTACTCGGCTTGTGAAATACTAGAACCTTTATTATTCTTGAGAGATATACTGAAATCATAGGGAGTTCTTATAGTCACAATATCAAAGCAACCAAAAAAATTTTAACATTTTTGTAATAATAGGATTGATATAAGGATTTTTCTCATTTTAATACCAAAAATCACATCATCTTCTCCTAAATCTTTCATATCAAAATGAGAAGATAAAAATATTTTGGTCTCATCACTAAAAATGAGCATGTCATCAACATAAAGGCATATAATCACACAATTTGCTCCAATCTTTTTTGAAAAAAACACAGGAATAATATGCATTCAAAACATAGCCATTGCTTACTAACTTTTGGTCAAATTTCTCATACCATTGTTTAGGTGCTTATTTAAGATCGTAAAGGGAATTTCTAAGCTTACATAACTTGTTCTCTTAACCAGGAACCATGTGACCCTCAAGTTATTCTATATATATTTCTTCCTCTAATTCATCATTAAGAAATTTGATTTTCACATTCATTTGATGCACTACTAGGCCATAAATGGTAGGAGGGACAAATACAGTTTTAATAGTAGCAATTTTGGTCATAGATGAGTAGGTCCCAAAATATTCGATGCCTTTCTTTTGATTATAACCTATAACCACCAATTTGGCTACAAGTTTTTGTATAGTTCCATTAGGCCTCGGTTTCTTTCTAAAAATCCATTTACATCTAATTGATTTACAATCTTTAGGCAAATCAACTAAGATTTAAGTACAATTTTTCATTATTGAATCAAGCGTGCTTTTAATGGCTTCTTTCTAAAAGCTAATGTCTATGGAAATCATTGCCTCTTCATATGTCTTAGGATCTTCCTAAGTCAAAAAGATGGGAAAATGTCCTTATTTATTCTATCAAGATCTTAATTTCCAACTAAGAAGGTTATAACAAGATTTGGTCCCAAACTTCTTTCAATTCTTTGCCACTTACTCTTCCTAGGTTCATTTACATGTTTATTTGGAACAAAAGTAGAAACAAGAAAAGATAAAAGGCATACAAACAACATTAGAAAGACTAGCAACATTTTTCTTTAATTGAAAGACATGTTCAAAATATTTTACATCTCTAAATTTACAAATAGAATTATCACTCAGAGAAATGATTCTATATACAGAATTGATTTGAGCATAACCAACAAAGACATCATCAAAGGTCTTAAGCCCAAAATTTTTCATTTTAAAGTCTAGTAAGCCAACTTTGGCTAGGCACCCACACACTTTCAAATAATTAAGGTTAGGAGTAAATCCTTCTCTATAGCTCATAAGGGGTTTTTACAAACTTTTTTTGAGAAACTATATTAAAAATATAACATATAGAAATTACTGCTTCCCCCATATGTTGTCAGACATACCAGAACTCAACAATATAACATTCATCATTTTCTTAAGTGTTTAGTTTTTCCCCTCAACTGCATCATCTTTTCATTTGAAATTATCTTAGATACACTTATCTTTTTATCTTTATTTTTCAGTTGTAATTACATCTTGATATACTTATCTTATCATAACATTTTAGTTTAGATAACATTTGATCACTTTTGTTTAGATTGAATCAATTATAAATTGATTCAACTTATCAACATTTGTGTATAAATATATGTACATTGTAAAGAGCAATTCACTTAGAAATCAATACACTTCTTTTCATTCTCTATTTTTTAGCTAGTTCTTTCATTCTCTCCATGGTATCAGAGCTCACCTAAACCAAGTCCCCATTTTTTTTTCATTTCCCTCTACCACAATACACAAACACAAAACCAATCATAGTTTACCTGTACCATAATATACAACCACAATGTAGGCTGGTGATACATCCCTTCCAATTACCAAAATTACAAACGTCATCACTACCACTCTTGATAACCATAACTATCTTATCTGGCATAACCAAGTTAAAGCAATCCTACTTAACTATGATTTACTCAAATACATTGACGGAACGATCACACTACCACGCACGATCACACTACCACGCATCATCTTATGCCACCTTGTCACTTTCAGCCCGAATACTTGCAATGGAAAAAAAAAAGGGTCAATTGGTCTATTGCTATCTCATTGCCACACTTACCTCCACAATCACACCTTGCTCTTAGGCGGGACACTGCTCAGATCTTTGGATAGCACTAGAAATCCACTTTCTTCAACAAACTACAACTCAAAAATCACTCCTTCGTCATCGACTTCACACCACCAAAAAAGGAGATTATACCATTATTATTACCTGAAGACAATCGTGACAACAACTGAAGAACTGGTACCAGTAGGTGACCCATTCTCAACCAATGATATGGTCCTCTTCACCATCAATGACCTCCCCTCTGAGTATGAATCCTTCTTCATCACCATAGAGACTTTTGAACCACTCCTTTTCCTGAGCTACACATCAAAATATTACTCCACGAATAACATCTACTGACCCTCCATCACACTCCATCAGACGTGGCCTTCACTGCTCATCTTAGACATCGAAATTTCTCTCATGGAAGTGGCAGTAGAAATCTCCCTCACTCATATGGTATGTATCTGAAGCAAGAAGACAAAACTCAAGCCCTTTTTAATTCACCTTAGGCTGGATCATACCACATCCCATCAGGCTTTGACCCAACCCAACTTCCCTTAACTTACTAGTAGTCACTAACCTAGCCCACTCACCACCAGCCCAGCCCTTATAGTCCAAATCACTAACAACAGTCAAAAACTTATTCTAATTCCACCTTTCGACCAAAACAAAACTCCTAACCTCCAAAATGTCAAATTTGAAAAAACTTTGGTCGCATAGTTGCAACTTGCATTTTAGCTACATGTAATCTTGAAACAATTTTTCAAACACTGCCCTAACGCCTTACAAATTCAACTAACTTTCTCTGTCCTACAACATACTCCAAATTCTTCCACTTCTTCACCTAGCAAAATTATCGAATGGCTTCCAGGTACTAGTGCTTCTTTACACATGACACCCAAACCACAATATTGTCGACTCCATTCAACCTTATCATAGTACTGATCAAGTTGTTGCTGGTAATGCTATTACTCTTCCCATTTCTTCCAAAGGTTCCCTGTCTTTCCATACCAATCTTCGACCATTACACTTAAATAATATTCCTGTTGTGCCTAAACTTACTGCAAATTTACTTTCTGCTACTGAATTTGTTAAAGACAATTCATGCTTATTGAATTTAATCCCTCTAGTTATTTTATGAAGGACCTTTCCACCAAGATTCCACTCCTCGTGGGAAACATGCACAATAATTTCTATCCTCTCAAGGTTCCTATCCATTTCACAAATCCTATGGATTTTGTTGCTTAACGTGTCTCTTCCTATCTTTGGCAACAATATCTTGGTCATATATGTACTCAATTTTTTTCAAAATTATTTACATCAAATTCGATGTCTCGTACTCATCTTCATTGTAATTCCTATCCTCAAAGCAAAAGTTGTCGTCTTTCCTTTCCTACATCCATTAGAGTATGTACTGCATCTCTTTAATTAATTCATTGCAATAATTGGGGACCATCATCCTTATTATCCCTTTCTGGTTCACGATATTTTATAATTTTATTGATGATTTTAGTCTTTACATATGGATCTTTCCACTGGCTCACAAATCTCAAGCAATGCAAAATTTTCAAATTTTCAAAACCATTATTGGAACTTATTTTCTACAAAAATGGAAATATTTCAATGTGATAGAGCTTTTGAACTTACAATTTGTCACATAATTGAAACAAGAATCACTTTTCTTGTTCATAGCTCTCTTCCAAAGCGATTTTGATATGAAGCCTTTTCAACTACTATTTATCTCATCAACCTTTTACCATCATCTACCTTACATTTCAAATCTTCCCTTTTCAACTGTAATTACATCTTGCTATACTTATCTTATCATATCATTTTAGATTAGATAATATCTAGTCATTTTTGTTTAGATTGAATCAATTATAAATTGATTCACCTTATCTACATTTGTGTATAAATACATGTACATTGTAAAGAGCAATTCACTTAGAAATCAATACACTTCATTTCACATTATTTTTTAGTTAGTTCATTCATTCTCTTCAGTTTTTAAGTTAAACGTTCATTATGTTTTTCCCATGCAATAATAATATAACTAGTTTTCAATTGGCACACGATAGGACTATCATGCTAGTACATTTACGATTTTTCAAAAAATTATTCATGATCGAATCATGAATTTTTTTCGTAGTTTCTCATTTAAATCTTTTTAATTGAGTAATTTAAAAATAAAATTTAATCATATTTGATTTAAATTTTTATTAAAAATTTTCTAAAACTGTCAATCATAGCTATTCACTTATCCAATTTTTACTAATATTTGCAAATTGAAAAAAAAATAAAACATTGTTTAAAGGAAAATAATCTTACTATACTTTTCTTATTTATATAAAAACACAAATATTTGTAGTTAAAATTAAATTTCTAATTATAATTAAAGTTTAATTATAATCATAACTTCAATAAAAGTAAATATGTCATAATTGTTATTTGAAGTTTCTTAAATTTTATAATTAAGTCTAACTTAATTTAAATTACTATTTATAAAGTACATGATATATTGATGATAATCATAATTAATATATTTTATTTTATTTTAAATTTTAATTAAATAATTTGTAATTATGCATCAAAATTAATGTGTGATGATATGCCAAAGCTAATTAAAAATTTAAGAAAAAAGAATGTCAAAATAATTTAACTTACTTATCCGTATACAATTATAACATATAATTTAATTCTTTTGTTACTTAAAGTTATAATTGAACATAAAGTATGGAAGAAACATCCACCTCTTATTAGCTAGCAATCTTACGCTCCATGCCTTTAAAAGATGTGGTTCGATGGTTGAGAGCAGGGGTTAACTTTGATTAGGTTCCAGGTTCGATTCTATACTAGCCCCTTTTGTAAGAGTTTAAGACAACCGAAGTTTCTCCTATAAGTAGAGAACTAGCTGGGCCCTCAGATAGGTGTATCCGCTTGACCCGCCTACGAGATTAAAAAAAAAATCTTGCTCTCCGTACATACACTAGCTGTTGATGGTTAGAATATAGGATATTGGTAAGGGTTTAACGTGGGACACGCAATGCAAAAATCAAGGATTGCTAACGTTACTTTAACGTAACGACAGTTTCCTGAAGTGTGCTGCTTGCATACCTAATATTAAAATCCAAGTGAAGGGGTCGTCTTCATAGGCACTACGATCGTATCGTACCAACTTTATTTTAGATAAGTGCCTGCATAAATTAGGTTTAACACTTTTATTGAAGTCAGGACAAAAGTAGCTTATAATTAATGCAATTCTCCTTTCTTTAACTTCAGCCCAAGTTTAATTGCTAATTGCTTCTCTTTAAATGCCACTGCGTTTCTTTTTCTTGGAGACAGTTGACATTTCTACGGGCCTAGAACATGTGGTTTTGTCTTTCTTCATTATTGGTTTCAAGAACAAAACTGTGGTTGTTAGAGGGACACACCACAAGGACAGTGTGATGTCAAAAAAGAAAGATCATATATTAATAACAAATATCCGAAAAGCGCGGATAACATGTTCCTTGTGTACCATGCCTATCTCAACTTGACCATTTTGTATCCTGCCTAGAAACGAAACATATTGTACACGAATGGTTTTCTAAAACATGAATGGGACCCAACTTCACCAATTTCACATGCACAAATGAGGAGTATCTCTCTCCCTTTTTCCGCAGTTCACCCCTACAAACAATGGTTACAGATAAGTGTTTCTGCACTAGCTAAATTTTGTCACAAGTAGACGCGTAGCGTTTCTACGAAGTTTAGTCTCCTTGATACATCTTTGATGTGGGGGCCAAAACACTCGTGGGGGTATGATAAATTACGCTTCTTTTGGGCGCAGAGTTTAAATATGGATTGACTAAAAGTATCTATAATAGTTGAACTTCTCAAAGTGAGATAAACACATCGAGACCACAAAAAATGTGAAAAATAGATGGCCACAGCGGGGCTAAAGGCAGCTTAACCAATGTGCAAATAATTTTACACGAGTCAGAACGCATTGCTAATTTCTGTACCCACTTTTCTCCACAGGAGAGGAGATATGAGATAAAAAGAGTCGAAGAAACGTTAATAGGGACCGTTGACTACAACCACATTACACTCGATCTCATAATACTCGAGCAATGGAGAACATATTGATCCAAAGAGTAAGCAATTCTCAGCCGTACAACCTCAAATAAGCTGCTTCAAGTAATTGTAAAAGTCAATTCTAGAATCTGAATCTACAAATGAGTGCATACAGACCAAGTCTAGTTTCATATATACGCCAAGCGTAGTTGTACCATACAATCCCCGCTCTGAGAAATGCAATGCTGCCCCAAAGATATCTCGACACATGCAATGCTGATTTGGGCTGTTAGATCAATGTGTCACCAACATTTTCAGAACCATATTTGATCCATAATTCTCCTCCAATACAAATCTTGGACCTGTCAACTGGGACTCCTAACTTACATACAACAAGCCCCTTACCAAAGAGAAGTAGAGGAAGAGACTTGATGGGTGCTAAACAATAATTCACATTATTGGAAACGCGTAAGCTTGTTAACGGCTGTGTCCAAAGCATCCACATTCGCCCTAAGGATTTTTCTACATTAGCATTAAGAAACCAAAAGAATAGAGAGACTGAAGCAAGCCAAATTAATTGGTTAATTAGCAATGGAAGCAAAGAAAGAACGTACATAACAAATTTGCAATCTTAATATCCTAAAGGTAAGAGTTTTTTAGTTCCTAGTGAAATCAACAGAACATGGTTACACTTGGTTAAGCAGTCAAATCCAATAGAATGAGAAAGTAAGAAAAGTCTACAGGTCCTGTGCTGAAACCTGTAGAGAACGAACAGATGTAAAGGATACAGTTTTCTGGCTAAGGCTTCAATGCCCTTCATCTCCTCGTTTAATCTGCAAAAAAGGAAGTACAAAAATATAGTTAGGGTTCTAAGTACCCAAAAGGGCAGAAATGTTGCACTGATGAAGACCATGGAGATTAGATAATTAGTATTAAAATATAATCATGTGTCCAACATAGGGATATTTTACTTTCAAATAATAAAGCACTTTAGCTATTATTTAAGAATAATGTATTTTTCCTATTGTGAATATTGTACTGCTCTACTAATATAAATAGATAGGTTAAACCTTAGAAATTTTTATGGCTTTTGTGTCCGTGGATATAAACTTTAGAGCCAAGCCACATCATAGCATTGTGTAAAGATTTTCCCTCTCTACTCTTTCTTTCAATTTTGCACTTAATTTTTGCAGGCCTACAACTAGTCGACATAAAAAAAAAAGTCATTTATATTCAAATATCAAGAAAATGGTATCTAACATATTTAAGCTACAAAGGTCACTAAAATCTGATTTGCAAACACCTAATGTGTGCCATAATAGAAAATGATAGCAAACTTAAAGCTGAATACCAATCCAATATTTATGGAGGAATATGACAGTTGACAGAATCAAGAAACAATCATCTCATGAAAGATTAAGTCAAATTCAAAATTTGTACACGAGTCCAGAGTTCTAACTTCTAATACAACAATTCTTCCCAATCGGATGAAATATCATATTTAGACATCTTTTCTCATATTTAGTCATTTCAATATCATGAAATAGAAATTTTCTAAAATATATGCCATATTTTGAAAATTTTAAAATAACCAACCTGAGGCATGAATTTATGTATCTGTTTCCCTTTGTCGCTGCATCAAGCACTGTCAAAGAACAAAGGAAAGGGAAGGAAAGAAACAATACAATAAATGCAACATAATCATGAAAGAGAACCTATAAAACTTGAAACAAAAATAAGGAGAAAATTTAATTATATTCACTTACCAGATTCTTGAAGACGACCAGCAGCATCTCCAAAACAATTCATATGATCAACCGAGCTGCCAGTAACCTAACGATTGCACAAATTTCGCATATGTTCTCACGCTAAGAAGAGATTGAAAATGAAAAACAAAATTGAATGTGAGAAAACAAACCTCAGAGAGGGCCAATCGAAGGGAGGCAAAGAGAGAGGTAAAGCTCTCTGCAATAGCAGTCGAGTCCCTCTCAACAACCTCCAGAGCCTTGAAGATCTCATTATGGTTCAGGACAGGATTCAACTCCGTATTCTTATCTTCTTCAAACTCAGGATACAATGATGTTGAACATCCAGTTGGTTGATTTTTGGAATATATCTTATCCAAAAGATTTTGACTTTGATTAACATCACTATCAATACTAGATTCATCTCTGTCATCATTTTGCATATTGTTCACTGCTTGGTAGACGATCGCTTCATGACTGCTAGGCTGTCTTGGCGCGTTAGTCTCCTCCAATGCCATTATCTGAATGGCATTTAACAAGATCCTTACCACAAATAGTATATAACCATAACAATAATATGCTCTCAAATTTATCAATAAAATCCTATTATTCAGTTACTTCTATTTTCCTTCTTGTCTGGTTCCTATCAAAATGTAACGAAAGATGTTGTATAATTGTGATAGTAGTTACACTATGCGTGAATTACATTTTGTTAAGACCTTTAACACTGTAACAACCATCACAAGTTCCATCTTATTTAGTCCACCTTCGGTTACCTGACATCCTTTACTAAATTGATTCCCAATTTCATTCAATAACATTGCATCATAATCCAAAAATTCCAATGTGTTTCACAAGTTTGGTAAAACAAACTTCTCATGTTATGAACTAAGTCAAGACAAATTAGACCTTTGAAAAGTTGGCTCTAACAAAAATCTCACCAAAATTTAACACCCGTAAAAGATGAATTTAAATTTCTTGACAGGTACAGAAACAAAAACGATCATTCACAGAGGTTGTCGATCCTTAGATACTATAATAGGAAAAATAAAAGAAAATGAAACCGGAAATATTGAGATGTATATGGAAAAGGAAAGACACAAGATTAAAAGGAATACTGATAATGAAGAGATAAAAGAGAACTACTTCACCTGCAAACTTGAGCGACTTAAGAAGAAGGATGCTTGGTTAGCCAAGTGAGAGAGAGTGAAAATAAGATTTCAGAGAAAATTAGAGCGAGAGCCCATATATTTGTAGAAATGACATAATGGCCCGAATGGCCAGTTCAGTTTAGGCCAATCTTTTACTAAGTTTCTTTTTCCCACGAAATTATCCTAATTCTACTTTTAATATGAGTACCAGAACCTGCCTCTTCTTACTATTAATTTATGAATTGTTACGATTAAATATGAATAAATAAATATTTTAAAGACTCTACAGAAACATTCTGATCATGGATTAAGCATTTTTAAGATGTTAGGTAACAACGTAAGACCATCTACCAATTAAAGTTTGATCAAACTAAGCCTATACTCAAACGTGAAATCAAAATGCAAACAAATGAAGATCAAAAATGCAAAAACTCATATTGCAATTAACTGCGTACCTATTTGTTCGGAGAGAACAAAAATAAATAAAGAAGGAAATCAATTAAAATTATGCTTTATACACCTTCTATTTGGATCGAAAGTATGTAAGCCAAAGAAATATAAACCAAAAGAGACCCAAGTTACTAGAACCATTCTACTCATATATCATCACCAGCAAAAGAAATTTAAGCATAAAGGAAATCCAAAACCCAAGAAATACACACTGAGGCAATATGGAGCTAAGGGTTTAACCTAAACATTTTCTCTTAATGCTTGCCTCAAAAATTAATCATAAATCTTAAAGAATCAAATAAATGAAATAAACAAAAGAATAGAAGTACAAGAAAATTTGTTGAACATTTCAGCCTCCAATTTCAAGTTTAAAGGATTTGTAATCTACTTTTAACTCTTCTTTTTCAATGAGATGAAAAGGAAAATAACCTCTTGATGTCCTTAGGATGTCTTAACTCTCTCTACCCTCTCTCTTTTGACCTTATAGGCTACTGCCAACTGTCCCCTAAAGCATTCCTATTCTAGTAATAGTATTGGCAAGATTTTCCATACTTGATACCAATTTTCCATCTTTCTGCTCCCCTCTCCACCATCCTACTCAATGCCTCCTTCAACATTTATATCCTCAACCAATCTTTGTACTATTGTTTAACCAAGTCCTAACCCCATCCTAGATTTGATCCATTCCAAATATGACTTTTCCCTTTTGATACCATCTTCTCCTGCCCCTTTGGTACCATCTTTTTCCTCCAACCTTGGACCTTCTATTATCCTTTCTCTTAATATAACGCTTAACTAAGCAAACCCTTTAGTGAGCAATATAGTTGCTCAAGTAGCCTCATATCCTTCTATTACTTCAAACGCATTACCAATGCTAAGGAGAATATGGAAAAAGGTAGTGGGTGATGATGACAATTTCTATAATCCAAGATACTTCCCACTCGATAGTGACTCGCGAATAGTTTCTCCTTTAATGGAGCTTCTGTATGAACAAGCCAAGAAATGGGCTTCCTCTTTGGTAGGCTTTTTTATGGATAAAAGGCTTGCTTTTCCCCTTATTCAATAATAGGCTAATTTCTTATTAGAAAAAATCGGGGCTAATACAGGTGAAAAGGTTCTTAAAACAAAGCCTTGACATATGAATGGAAAACCTATTCTCCTATAGAATGGAGGCTAGGCTTGAATAAGGTAACCACTAAAAATGAAAGCATTCCTATTTGGGTGAATATATGATAAAAGGATAATGTACTATGTTTTGATGTCCATATTGAGTTTGTTTTGCTTATTATTTCAATGTTTTATGTTGCTTTTGGCACTTATTTTACTTCTAGTATGATTTTACTAGAAGTAATTTTCATTTTAATTACTAATTAGTTTAGTAATTAAAATGAAAATTATTAATATAAAAATATAAAAACAAAAAATAATTCATGTGCTGTTGCACATTTCTAGTCCTCCTTGTTATGATCCCTACTTTTGATACTCACCTGTGTTTTAACATGACCTTTCAACTCTCCATGTGTATTAAGTTTCCCCATTATTGTCTTGGCAACTAAATTCAACTCAACATATCTGATTAGCTACTAAGTGCAATGCAAAGAGCTTGAGTTATGGAGCTCAACCCCGCTTTAACGATGATCATACTCGGACTAAACGACTTAAATCTAATCCAAGAGCATGTTAATGAATATGATCACATATGGAAGAGTGGAGCATAATAAAAAAATTCATACATGATTCAAATGATATAGCAAGAAATGGCAAGTACAACTGGAATGATATCAATCCGTTATATTGAAACAGAGCTTAGCTTCATCCCAAGGACCATTGATCTCAAACTTGTATTCCTGAATTCTTATGAGCCAATAAGGACACACAATGCTCACAAACACCAACAAACCCAAAAACAGCACAAAGAGTTGCGGGTGGAGTCTGTATAATAAAGCCAATGTTGCAGCCATCAACACAAAGGAAACCATGAGGTGCAAGCGAGAAGAGTATTTCTTTATACA
>JAOSBM010000206.1:25203170-25214950 GCA_027568955.1 Erythroxylum tenue
TGACCAAGACTTCGTCAGTCTTGCAACTTCCTCAAGCCATGACTGTATCTCTTGTAAACTTTTAATGGTTGTTGGTTGCTATCATTACTCCCTCCCATTTTTACGTGCTTGTCCTCAAGCACAGTGGCTGGAACTGAAGTAGCAAAGGTACCAGGAATGCCGGGATGGAATGGTTTGAGCTTTGAAACATGAAAGACTGGATGGACTTGAGCATCGGAAGGAAGGTCTAACTTGTATGCCACCGGACCGATGCGCTGGAGAATAGTATACGGACCAGAATATTTGGGAAGAAGCTTCTGATGACGTCTAGCAGCAAGTGATTTTTGACGATAAGGCTGTAGTTTAAGCAACACCTTGTCTCCTTCCTTGTACTGAACATCACGATGCCGAGCGTCATAGAAAAACTTCATTTTCTGCTGGGCACCTAACAAGTTAGTGCGCAAAGAAGAAAGCAGATCATCACGAGACTGTAGAGCAAAGTCTAAGTCGTCCAAACTAGAACTTCCAGGAGAATAACAAAGCAAACGCGGGGGCGGCCTGCCATAAACAACTTCAAATGGGGTAGCCTTCAATGATGAATGGTAACTGGTATTATAGCAGTACTCAGCCCAAGCTAACCAGTCCATCCATTTGGTGGGACGGTCACTTGTAAAGCAGCGAAGATACATTTCAATAGTTCGATTAACGACCTCAGTCTGGCCATCAGATTGCGGATGATAAGCCGAACTAAAGGATAGTTTAGTGCCGCACAAGGTAAATAACTCAGTCCAAAAAGCACTTGTAAAAAGCACATCACGATCACTGACTATACTTTCTGGAAGCCCATGTAATTTAAAAATGCAATCAAAGAAGAGTCGGGCAACACTCACTGCCGTGTAAGGATGTGACAGAGGCAAAAAATGGGCTTGTTTAGAAAATCTATCCACCACCACCAATAAAACGTTTTTGCCCCTGGATGTAGGTAATCCTTCAATGAAATCTAAAGAGACATCAGCCCAGATTTGAGTTGGAATAGGCAAGGGTTGCATAAGACCCGCAGGATGAAGATTGTCGGATTTATGGCGCTGGCAAACAGAGCAAGCACGAACAAATTCTTTAACATCTTTTTTAATGCCCACCCAATGGAAATCTCTAGTGATGCGATACAAGGTTTTCTGATAACCTTCATGGCCTTGATTATGTACAGCAGACAGCACAGCCTGAATTGAAGAGGAAGAGCTGGGCAAAAAAGCTCGGCCTTTGTAGAGCAAAAGCCCCTGCTTAAAACTCCATGGTAATGCTGCAGTTCCATTATTAACATTAGTGATCAAGTGCTGAATTTCAGAATTCTGCAATTGCTCTCGACGGATTTCGTCAAATAAATTCAGATGAGGAATTGAAATTGCCATAAGAGCAGTAACAGCATCATGGCAACGAGAGAGGGAATCAGCCACTGTATTATTTTTGCCAGCTTTGTACTCCACTGAAAAGGAAAAACCCATTAGTTTGCTAAACCAACGCTGTTGGAAAGGAGAAAGTACCTTTTGCTCCAACAGGTATTTCAAACTGTAGTGATCAGTCCGAACAACAAATTTGCACCCCCAGAGATAAGATTTCCATTGTTTGACCGCCTTCACAAGACCAATTAGTTCCTTCTCATAAGCAGGCAAATTCCTGTGTCGGATTGGCATTGGTCGACTAAAATATGCCACTGGCCGGTTGTGTTGGAGGAGGACAGCCCCAATGCCCGCATCAGAGGCATCACATTCTACCGTGAAAGGTTGAGAAAAATCAGGCAAGACAAGTACTGGAGTTGTTGTCATAGCTTGTTTCAGTGCTTCAAAGGCTGTGCGAGAGTTTTCAGTCCAATGAAAGGAATTTTTCTTGAGCAAGGCTGTTAAAGGGGCTGCGATGATTCCATAGAGAGGAACAAATTTCCGATAGTACCCTGTAAGGCCAAGGAACCCACGAAGGCTCCGAATGGAGGAAGGTTGAGGCCAATCTAGCATAGCTGAAATTTTTGAACGATCAGCTTGAACCCCTGCAGCAGAAATGACATGTCCCAAATATGCCACCTGTGTTTGGGCAAAAGAACACTTGGATTTTTTAAGGAATAACTGATGTTGAGCAAGGAGCTGGAATACAATTTGTAAATGGTGGAGGTGCTCCTCCCAGGTCCTGCTGAAAACCAAGATATCGTCAAAAAATACCAAAATGAATTTCCGCAGATATGGCCCAAATACCTCATTCATAAGAGCCTGAAAAGTTGAAGGGGCATTGGTGAGGCCGAATGGCATCACTAGAAATTCAAAATGTCCATGGTGTGTGCGGAAGGCTGTTTTAGTAATATCCATGGGGAACATTCGAACTTGAAAATACCCAGAGCGTAGATCAAGCTTCGTGAAGAATTTAGCTCCCCCTAGTTCCTCCAATAATTCATCAATCACCGGTATTGGAAATTTGTCTTTGATAGTTTTGGAGTTCAATGCCCGGTAATCCACACAAAGGCGCCATGACCCATCAGCCTTGGGAACCAAAATAACCGGGGAAGAAAACGGTGATCGACTTGGACGAATGATGCCCTGCTGTAACATGGACGAACACTGCTTCTCAATCTCCTCTTTTTGGATATGAGGATAACGATATGGACGCACCACAATTGGCTTAGTATTTGGCTCCAAGGCAATGCGATGGTCGCAATATCGACGTGGAGGCAGTGTGGTGGGTTCATCAAAAAGAGATGAGTATTCTGCCAGTAACTGAAGCAAGTGCTCATCTTGATCAAGTTGGATGGAAGCTAATGTGACTGGAGAAGGCTGAATTCCCTGCAACTGAAACTTCTGATGGTGTTTAAAAAATAACATTGTCATGTGAGAAAAGTCCCATAAAATAGGTCCCAAAGTCTTGAGCCAATTAACTCCAAGAACCACATCAAATCCAGTTAAGGGCAGAATTAATAAATCTATATTGAAGGAGTAGTCCCCCAGTGTAAGAGGAACATTGTGACAGGTACCTGGGCTCTGTAACTGTTCCCCATTAGCCACCGTCACCCGCAAGTTCGACCGTAGCTCTATCTTGTTCTTAATCGTTGCTGCTGATTCAGAAGAAATAAAACTATGAGTGCTTCCTGAATCGATCAGAATTAGGAATTGCTGACCATTCCAATTGACCTCCAACCTCATAGATTGTGGGGCACCAATTCCTGTGATAGCATTGAGTGAAATTTCAGGGGCTGAACCCGGTGGTGAATCGGTGCTAAGATCCATGTCATCTTCGTCCTCCACCAAATCTAACCAGAAAAGCCTTTTACACTGATGGCCCCGAACAAAGGGTTCCTCGCAATTGAAGCAGAGTCCCTTTTGTCGGCGTTCTTCCATTTCAGTCCGTGACAATTGTTTTACCGTCCTGGCAGGTACTGAATTTGGGGTGTAATTTCGGCGAGCATCGGACGACCCTGCAGGTTTCAAAGCAGATTGCCTCTTCTCATATAAACGGGACATGCTCATAGCGGTTGCCAAATCGGTGGGGTTATGTAGTTCGACCTCCACGGCGATGTACTCTTGTAACCCGCTGATATATAACTGAATTTTTTGCATGCGAGTTAAACTTCCAGCCCTAGCAATAAGAATTTCAAACTGGCTTTGGTAATCTGCCACCGATCCAGTTTGCCTCAGTTTGGCCAATTCACCCAGCTTATTGGACTGAACTGTAGGCCCAAACCTTATGTTGCATTGATCTTTGAACTCAGCCCACGTCGGATCAGGATAGTCATCCAGGAACTGCATAAACCAAGGTTGTGCAACGCCAATCAAGTTATATGAAGCTAATTCGAGCTTTTCCTCTTCCGGAGTGTGTTGATGGCGGAAGAAATGCTCACATCGACTTAACCACCCAATAGGATCTTCAAGGCCATTGTACTTGGGAAAGTCTAATTTCGTGACTTTAGGAACAATGGTTTTCCCTGAAGAAGCCTCAGAACCAGTGGAATTGGCTGGTCCCTTGCCTGTTATTGCTCGCCTCTGTGCGCTACCGCTAGTGGAAGTAGTAGCTTCCTTAACACTCGCCAAATCAAGGGTAAGCGCTTCTAATTTGCTGTTTAATTCTCCTTGGCGAACCTTATTGGCAGCCTGTTCCTCAAGGAACATTTTCATCATTGTCTCAAGTGTTGGCTTAGGATCCCCCATAACGTTAGGCTCTGATACCAAAATGGTACGGTCCCTAGCGTAGGATCTGGTTATGGGTCTTTGGGACAAAGGATCAGGTTTAGAAGATGAAGGAGAAGAAGGATTGTTCTTTCTTCTGCCTATGTTTACAGACTTACGAGAGTATCTGAAATCTCTTGAGTTAAAGTACTCAAAAACTGGAGATAATTTGCTGCCTTCTTTATTGAATGACAAGAGTTTAAATACAGCAAGTTTAACAATAACCTCCTAAAAATACTGAAAAATATACTCCCACTAACAGCATAAAAATCACAACTGAAATAAAAAGATTCCTAAAAATCAGAGAAAAATCGCAGCAGCTTATTGACCAAGACTTCGTCAGTCTTGCAACTTCCTCAAGCCATGACTGTATCTCTTGTAAACTTTTAATGGTTGTTGGTTGCTATCATCCTATCTCCCTCTTTCAACCATATAATTCTCACCTTTTGTTTATTATGAGAATGATATGCCTCAAGGGTTTCTAAATAATGAGATAGAGCAGTTCTTTCAACTTGCTAAAAGGAATCTTCCCCAAGTTTTAGATTGAGAAGTTTCTGAGCCTTATTTAAGGCTTGGAGAGTTTCTTGTTATCCAATTTAGCATTATTGATGAAGCTCATATTGCATATTTTAAGTTCTTCTTTAATAACTCTTAATTGAATCACACATTTATAAGTACCAAACCTAACAACATGTTCTAAGTCCTCTTACCATAGCATCTTTTAACACAAGAATATTGGTAACATAATTGAAGAATCTAAAAAGTGAGTTTCTGAATGACCGAGTCCTATTCAATATAACCCCAATGAGGAGTGACAAGAACAAAAAGGATTACCAAAGTGTGTACAACTACTAAGAAGTTCCCAATCAAAAGCCAAAGAGTGGTATCCCCCACTTAAAGTGACATCAAATTATGTCATATCTCCATTCTCTTTATGTTTCTAAGTTTATTGCATATGTAATAATTATATATATTCATGTCAAATTCCTTGGAAGCAAAGTTTGGCAATGCACAGACCCAAAATTTACTCTCATCTATTAACTTAATAGTTACCTATGTGTCATAACACAAACTCTATCAAAAGCAATTAGGGAAAAGCACTTCCAAAACTGTCTTGTGCTTTCTTCCTTAATTAACCGTCGTGTACTTCATCCATCTTTCAAATGAAGCAGATGATGCTTCTCCTAGTCTTCCAATGGGACGGCTTCATCAGAGCAACTATGGGACCTTTTCACCTTTTAGGTAACTGCTTAATTTATTGTTCTCTTACTACAATTTAGCTTTGCATGTTTAAGATTGTGTATCTATTAGTTTTATACCAGATTCAATGCTCTGCCAATATTCTGACTACAACTAGGAAGTTCATTGGAGAGAAAAACCAATCCTCTTATCTTCATAATTAGGGAATTCATCACTTCTTGATCAAATCGAATTCTACCTTTGAAAATTCTCAAATTCTTCTCCTTTCATATCTCCTAGAAGCTAATAACAAAGAAGATAATGTAAACAACCTTATCTTCTCTTGGTTTAGTCTTCAAATTTTTTAGATTCTTCGGTAATGTCAATTAGCGAATTCTCATCCCATCTCCAATGACATTTCTCTTTAATTCTTTTTTGTGTGCCCTCTGCAAAAGTGTGTTGCAAAAATAATTGATCTCTAATTTTATAGCCATCCTTACATAGGACATATTTATTGCCCATATTTAAAAATCACAATCTGTCAATCCTAGGCATTTTGTTCAATATAGCCACCCATAATAGACAAGAGGTGTTGGGTCTTAATATCTTATGTCTAACTATAAGGTACCTATCTACTGAGTTAAACTAATCCTATGCTATCCACTCCTTAAATGCCTTGTTAGAAAAGGAATTAAAGGGTTGGTTTACCAAAAGGAGGTGTCCAAGTTCCTACAATTAGGAGTATAATTAGGAACTAAGTGCATATCACCTAATTTGAAATTTCCTTCCACCTATTGCTGAAAATGACTACACAAACTTTAGTTTTTGGTAGGAGATTGCTCTATCATTGTACTACCGTAGAAAGTCTAATTAATGGACCATAATTAATATATATATTGACAAATTGGTGAAACCTTTCATCACTGAGAGATTATATACATACATCTTAATATTATACCACTCATCCACTCCACCTAAAAATTTCTGATATACGGAAGGCATAGACTAGGGGTAAGAAGAATGCTAAACAATCACAAACTAACTTCAGCACCCGTTCTACTACCATCAGAAATACCGCAAGAATTAATGCCATCGTTTTTGGGACTTTGTCGTTGAGGAACTAGCAACAGAAGTTTTCCTAGAAGCTGGCACACCTTTCCCGGCAAAAAAAAGAGGAAAAAAAGAGGGGTTACAGATTTATCTATTCACACGAACAAGAATTTACAGTAGCAATAGCAACTGTTAGCAAATTGAAGTGGAATGTATAAATCATGCAGGGCTGACAAGATCAACATACTTGATGAAACGTTTGGAGTAGAATTTCTTGACAATGATAAACGCGATAATCTAGATTGCGCCAATCCTTGTTGTGAGGGCCTTGGAAGCTTTGATGCTAAACTTCGTCTACTAAATTACAAGGCATTATCATCCATTAGATCTGCTTTAAAACTGTGTGGCTTTAAATAAGCAAAGTCAACGGGGTGGCTTAATGGGAAATAGGGCCAAATTATAAGGGAAACAACTGGGACAAAAAGCACAATTTAATCACCTTTGCAGCAATGCACAAATCAATCCTCATTTTTGAAACTTAAATCAAAAAGAATACCACGGTATAAAATCTTTTAAACTGAGAAAATAAATTCCAAAGTAATCAGGGGACTGAGCAATACTTACTTCTCTATCTTCTCAACCTTAGCTCGTTTTGCAGCTGCAGTTGAGCTTAAAGATTCAGGTCGTGAAACTTTGACTGAATTCAATGATTCAGCACGTTTTGCAGCTTCAGCTGGTTTTGAAGATTCTGGAAAAAGAGTAAATTCCACAGCACTGCCCATTGAGCCATCAGTTTCCGTACCCATTGACAGACCACTGTCAGATATGTCACTTAATCTGTCATCAGAATCCACATCTCCAAAGCCCATAAGGTCAATATCATCTTTAGAACTCTGACCTGCACCCGTTCCAGAATGTTTTGATTGAGTTGAATGGTCCTCTTGTTGCCTCGATTCAACCATTGACTCTGATTGGGATAGCCGTTCCTTTGGGTTCCAGGAGTCGTTCATAGACTGAGTTGAGCGAAATTCAGAACGTCCTTCGCCGTGTTCTGAATTGTTATCCATTTCAGAAACAATCTTCTCAAAATTTCCAGAGCCCTTCACTTTTGGTAGCGTAGGGCTTTGTCTTGGAGTCCCAACTGAACGCCGGCCTGGAGAGAGGGGTTCATACCTAAGTGAACTTCCATACTTCACACCATTGACGGAAACCCTAAGCTGTTGTAATCGCTCAATCTCTTCATCTTTCTTAGCAATTGTATCCTTGAGGAAAGAAACCTGTAGGATAGTGGTCAAAAAAGAATGTAGTAAAACAAGTCTCGCCTGTATTTTCAAGTAAAACATCAAACTGCATTCACTGTCTAATTTTTATTCCCAGAAAAGTCCACCGAATTTAGTCCCCAAAACTGACTGATAGGAAGGTCACAACAAATCTGGAAACAAATTACTTCTATTAGAAGACTAATGGAAGCTCCAACTATGTCCAGAAAATTTACAATTTTAAACCCAGGTAACAGAATAGGCAACAGCAAAGGAATATTGTCCACCATAGCCCCGCCTTCATCATGCATATTCTACTGGTTAAGGTGAAAAAATCAGTAATGAAACCCCTCAAGCCAGAATATTTCAATAATCAATAAATAAGGTTATGCATAATCTTATGTTAGTCCACAAAAACTGGTTGCAGCGTTAACAATTGAGGCTTATGTACAGTGAAATGGCTTGACATAAGGACTTTATGAGCTTCCCTATCCCAGGAGAAGTTCCAACAGAAGTGGCCACAGTGATAAATACTGATACTGTCCTAAAACTAGAAATGAGCAGGGAAAAAACTTGAGAACCTGCTCCATGAGTTCTCTAATATCTCTTCCTTCTTTGTGGTTCCTTGCAGCACCCAACTCAACACCAGAAACCCTCTGAGCAAACTTCAAGGCACTAATAGTCTCGGAGTCGGAATAAACATCGGGATTGAGCTGTACAAACATGAGTGTCTTTGCTTGACCACCTGAAACATAAAGGACAAACAAATAGTGAACCCATTTGAAAAATATAAAAAGACGAATAAAACTTAAGAGCATCTAACATCAAGACAGGGTATGGATAATGCTATTAATATAAATACTACCTAAGGAAGATTGAAGTACTTGAGTTAATTTGCTATTTCTGTATGGCACATGAGAACTCTTTTGTGCTAAAGCAAATATTACATCTCCCAGGGCAGATAGAGATTTGTTTATATGCTGTGCCTCCCTAAGCCTGTCACCAATTACTTCAGATCGATCCACCCTTTCACTGCCGGCAAGATCCACCAAATGCAGACTACCACGCAAAACAGCACCACTCGCCAAGTCCGTTCCATGAACATGAACAGTAACAATACTGCGAGGTACAATTTAATAAAAAGATTGAACACTGATCAAGTTGAAACCAAGCATTCAACATAATCATTATCAGATGGAGTACCTGTGGGATCTGCTACTCCTTTCATTTAGGGCTGTAGCACCTATAGAGCGGTTCATGAGCCCAATGTTCATCAGTTGTAATACATCTTCAGTTGACATCACAGAGTGCATGCTTGCGTCAGGAACAGCTAACCCATTTGGAAGGGTTGTATTCCAAATCCCGAGTGTATGCGAGTCAAGGATAACAGAAATGAAAAGGATAAGAAATATCTTTTCACTAGTAGGTTACGACACTTTCAAAATGTACATTCAAGAATCAGTTACTGAATATCAGAAGCACATAAAAAGACTAGAACATACTTGAGACATGCCAAGTAATTGGAAATCCCAACAGGTAGGAAATGCCCAGGAGTCTACAGAAAACAATAAACAACAGTGAAAGGATATCTTTTCTGAATACCATCACTTGTTAGCAAATCACGAACTTGTTCGTTATATATCTCAACCATTTGAACACCAACTTCATATGTTATGGAGCTTTTTCTGTTCAGAGAGATTTGAAAAAGATCGTGAAATGCTCGATAGTTGACCCCCCAATCTTCTTTGGATGATATATTAGGTCCACTCTAAAGGAAAGAATATACGCTGAAATTATATAAAAATAGAAATATAGGAAACATCAACTCTATTACAATATTGAGGCACAAGTAACATCACACAATCAAATGGAAGTAGCAATTATGTTTGTACCATTGTATATGTCTTTCCTGAGCCCGTTTGGCCATATGCAAAGATGCACACATTGTATCCATCTAGGACAGACCTAATTAATGGTTTGGTGTCAAGAAACACCTCCTCTGCCATCAAATGACATCCATAAGATACAACAGTATATTGAAAATTTATGACTGCAAAAAAGAAAAAAGGAACGAACAATACAAAAATTTGAAGAAATAAAAACGAATCAACCATCTAGCACTAATATGTAACCTTGACTAGCTGTTGGGCCAAAGACCTTGTTAAATTTGAAGAGCCTATGAGTGTCCTTTCCTTGTTTTGAGGGGTTTGAAACAACCAATTCACCATTCTCGCCGATATATTCTATTGTTGTTTGCTTCTTGCATTGCCCGGGAAGAAAAGGTCTTATACGGCAGTACACTCTAATATTTCCTGTACTCAAAGAAACATAATTAACCAACTAACAAAGGAAACTAATGACAGTCATCCAAGAATACCTTTCAAATCCTGAACCTCATTGTACAACATCCGATTTTCTGCAAGGACTGAATTGTAATTTTTTGCAGCATCTGCTAGTCCTTTAAGTTCCATTCCTACTCAAGATAAGTAATATATGCTGATCATAAGAAGTCCAATATACAGAAGCTTAATTTCATGGGAAAGCAACAAATTGAAAAGCTAAACATTGCACTACCCAAGGAATGAAGTTCCTCTGAGTAATTCCTTTTTGCTATCAAGACTTCATGCTTTATCAACTCAGAAGCTGCCCTGAGCTCCTGGAGATAGCAACATTAAGAATTAACATGATAAGTGTAAGCATCAACAGGTATCCAGATTAAAATAAGACAAAAACAAGAGGACTAACCTCTAAAACTTTAGCCTGATAATCTATTAAGTTTCTGTAAGTTCCCTCCTTTTTCTTCCATCTCTGAGATTTAAATTCTAAACATGACTGAAGTTCTTTCCCCGTGTTCCTTGAATCTATTAGAAAGGACTCAAGCATCTTCAACCTCTTCTCCAACTCAGCTTTAGTTTCACTAGCCTGCATTTCCAGTAGCAAATACTGCTCTTCGTAAGCCCTTTTGGCCATTTCTAGCTCCTCTTTGAGTTTTGAATTCTCAATATCCCGGTTGCTTTTCTCTTCCTTCAATCGAAGTAAATCAAGCTCTTCAAGTTTTTCCTTCTTCTCAAATTTTGTTTTATCAATCTTCAAAGAATGTAAATGAAGGAAATTTTGAGACAAGAATTATCTGATGAAGACAAAAGAGTCAATCATTAATGCATCATAACTGTTGCATGCATGCCTTTGGTCCCACACAAGAGTCAAGATTGGGTGGTTGCATGTTAAACAACAAAGGCCGCTTGTGATAAGTCAAGGATAGCAACTTGGTTGGTGGCATGTTTTGGATGACTTTTGCTGAGAGGCTTGGACAGATGCTCTCCAATATTGCTATAAATAGAGGTGTTGTTAAGGCTTCAAAAGAAGAACAAAAATAAACATTCATTTCTTTGTGATTAAATCCTCTACCTTCTTTGTATATTGATGAGTTGTTGAAAGCCTTTTGTTCCAGCCTTTGTACCATTCTCCAAATATTAGTAAAAGTGCTCACCTTCCGGCCGTGGACTTAGGTCACATTGACCGAACCACGTAAATCTTTGTGTTTTGTCCCATTTATTTTTGCTATCTTTATTTTCGTTATTATTTCGGGCTATTAAATTCAAACCGGTATCCGATCCGAGAGCATTTTATCCTAACAAACTGGTATCAGAGCTTCTTTTTCCGATCTAACTTACCGTATGCTCTGTGGTTGCCACTAAGGTGTGGGGCCCACTGCCTCGGATTTATTTTGTGAGGCCCATTGTCTCGGATTTCTCTTGTGGGGCCCACTGCCTCGATTTTGTCTTGTGGGACCCACTTTCTCGGATTTGTCTTGCGGGGCCCACTGCCTCGTTTTGTAAACGGAGTCCAGTTTTGCTTGTGGGGCCCACGTCCCGACTTTACCTGTGAGGCCCACTTCTGTGCTTTTGTGGGGTCCGTTGTTCATTTCTTGTGTAGGGCCCACCTGAAGAAAAATAGTCTGAATATCAATTTTTTGGCCATCATGACGATAACGAAGACCTCTATTGAAAAGTTTGACCGGAGCATTAACTTCAGTATGTGGCAGCTCAAGATGCAAGCCATTTTAATACAAGATGGATGTGAGATTGCACTTGATGGAGTGGAGAAAAAG
>JAOSBM010000206.1:25255604-25273547 GCA_027568955.1 Erythroxylum tenue
TTCGGGTCCTTTATTCAAAAATAGAAACAACTAGAAATTAGGAAAGGAAATCAAACTAAATCTTTTATTTTCTAACACTCCCCATCAAGTTGGTGCATAGATATCACGCAAATGTAACTTGCTAATAAGGAAGTCAAATGATGGTTTGCTCAGTCCCTTTGTGAGGATATCTGCTGTTTGTTGTTTTGTTGGAACAAATGGAATATAGATTAATCCTCCTTCTGGCTTCTCTTTGATAAAATGTCGATCAACTTCAACGTGTTTAGTTCGATCATGTTGCACGGGGTTATTTGCTATATTGATTGCGGCTTTGTTATTGCAGTATAACTTCATCGCAGTCTCTAAAGGCAACTTTAACTCTTTTAGTATCCGCTGCAACCATAGTAGTTCACAAACACCATTAGCCATTGCTCTATATTCAACCTCAGTACTATTTCTTGCTTCTAAACCCTGCTTTTTACTTCTTCAAGTTACCAAATTACCCCACATGTAGGAACAATTTCTCGTTGTTGATCTCCGATCAAT
This sequence comes from Erythroxylum tenue, assembly GCA_027568955.1. Lineage (NCBI taxonomy): Eukaryota > Viridiplantae > Streptophyta > Magnoliopsida > Malpighiales > Erythroxylaceae > Erythroxylum > Erythroxylum tenue. The sequence continues at coordinate 25,256,130 of JAOSBM010000206.1, forward strand.
AGAGGACCTAGCCTAATCTTCATTAGTGTAGATTTTGATCCTAAATTGATTATTTTTTCTAAAACACAGGCCTTTTCTTGGAGATTTCTTCAGATACCGTAGAATACGGTAGGTAGCCTCAAGGTGTTCATTTGTAGGTGAGTGGATAAATTGACTCATAAGGCTGACTGCAAAGGCTATGTCTGGCTGAGTGTGAGATAAATAAATTAACTTACCTACCTGCTTATGATATCTTGTTGTATCCACCGAGCATCCTCCTTTGCTATTTCCCAGTTTCAGATTTGGATCTGCTGATGTATCTACCGGTTTACATCCACTCATCCCTATCTCTTTCAACAAATCTAGTACATACTTTCTTTGGCTAACAACAATCCCCCTTTTTGATCTTGCTACTTCCATTCTTAGGAAATATTTGAGCGAACCTAAATCTTTGATTTCAAATTCAGTAGCCAAATTCTTCTTTAAGCGATATATCTCTTCTAAGTCATTGCCTATCAAGATAATGTCATCAACATAGACTATTAAGGCTGTGATTCTTCCACTTGATGAGTGCCTAAAGAACATTGTGTGATTTGTTTGAGATTGTGTATAACCTTGCCTTTTCACCTAACAAGTAAACTTCTCGAACCAAGCCCAGGGTGATTGCTTCAAACCGTAAAGGGACTTAATTAATCTGCATACCTTTGAGCCAAATTTTTCTTCGAAACTCGGTGGAGCATCCTTATAAACTTCTTCTTCCAGGTCTCTGTTCAAGAATGCATTCTTGACATCTAATTGTTGTAAAGGCCAATCTAGATTGGCAGCCAATGAAAGAAGCACTCTTACAGTGTTAATTTTTGCTAGTCGAGCAAAGGTCTCCATGTAATCGATTCCGTACGTTTGGGTGAAGCCTTTAGCAACTAACCAGGCTTTATATCTCTCTAGGGATCCATCCGAGTTGTAATTTACTGTAAATACCCATTTACACCCTACGGTCCTCTTGTCCGTTGGCAAATCCACTTCTTCCCATGTTCTATTCTTCTCAAGAGCTCTCATCTCTTCTAGAATTGCTTCCTTCCATTCATGAACCTATAAAGCATCTTGAACATTTTTTGGAATCTCCACAAGTGGCATTTGATTAGTGAAGAAGGAGAAAGTAGGAGATAGGTTTTTACAAGACACAAATTTTGGCATTGGGTGTTTAGTACACGACTAACCTCTTTTTGAAGAGCAATGGGAATATAAAGATCTGTAATGGGTTTTTCTTCAGAAATAGAATGTAAGGAGGGAGTATCACCTGGAGAGTTTTGAACTGAAAGAGGCATACTCGAAGAGTTTCGGTCCTGCCCCGAGTTGGAATCTTGGCCTTGTTGGGAATTTTCGGACATATTTTCCTTAGTCAAGTTTTTCTGGGTGTAAACCAATCCGATTTTTTTCTTTCTTTCATCTCCTTCAAAGGAATCATTATTTCCTGGTGGGACAAGACTTGGCCCATCTACTTTTTTTTTTTCACTTTGGTCTTGTTCGGGTTGAGTTAAAACAGTCTTTGTTGGTGAGATGTTTGACACAAGTTTAGACATTGAATTATTATGAATCTGAAAAAGATCTTCATTCACCAAGGTTTTGATTTTATCACAAGTTGGATCGTCACTATTTTTCTCCCCCAGAAGAGAAGACTTAAAAAAAGGTGTTGTTTCAAAAAAGGATACATCCATGGAAACAAACATTTTTTTCAAAGTAGGATCATAGCATTTCTAGCCCTTTTTAGTTGGCGAATATGCTACAAAAACACATTTCCGAGCTCTAGGATCAAGTTTACTTTGGTTTGGTCATGATTGTGGACAAAAGTTGTGCATCCAAAGAGTTTAATGGGCAAATCGGATACTCTTCGAGAGGATGAATATTTTTTTGAAAAAACTTGTAAAGGAGTTTTGAAATCTAAAATCTTTGAGGGCATTCGATTAATAAGATAGGTTGCTATGAGAATAGCTTCACCCCCAAAGGTACTTTGGAACATTATTTGTGAAAAGTAATGCTCTTGATACTTCTAGTAGATGTTTGTTTCTTCTCTCCGCAGCTCCATTTTGTTTGGGGGTATCATTGCATGAACTCTGACGAATAATTCCCTTTTCAATTAAAAAACTCCCCAAAGTCTTATTAAAAAATTCCTTCTCATTATCACTTCTAAAGATTTGAATTTTTTCATCAAATTGTGTTTGAACCATGGTATAAAAGTTTTTAAAAACTTCTTCAACGTCAGATTTTTCTTTCAATAAATATACCCAACTTATTCTAGTGTGATCTTCTATAAATGAGACAAACCATTTTTCTTCCAAGAATTGTTGGTGTTCTTGAAGGACCCCAAACATCACTATGAATTAAAGAAAATGTTTTAGTGGGTTTGTATGGTCTTGAAGGATAAGAGGCTCGATGTTGTTTTGCAAACATACAAATCTCACACTGAAATGAAGATGGATTTTTATTAATAAAAAGATGAGGAAATAAATGTCTTAAGTAATGAAAGTTTGGATAGCCAAGTCTATAGTGCCATAGCATCATTTCATGATTACTAGAAGAAAATTTAGATTCAAAGCATAAACTATTGAATGGTAGTTTACTTGGGATTGTTCCATCTTCAAAGAAATATAGTCCTTTTTCCCTAGCACTGCCAATCGTCCTCCCCGAGGCTGTTTCCTGAAACCCACAATGAGTTGGATGGAAATTAGCTTGACACTTTAGATCACGGGTTATTTTACTGATAGAAAGATGGTTACAAGACAATTTTGGAACATGAAGTGCATTACAAAGAGCTATAAGCGGGGAAACTTTGATTGAACCAATCCCGGCTATTGTCAAAAAAGATCCATCAGCAATCTTAATTTTTTTGTTTCTCGCACATGGATTATATGATGAGAACAGTTGGGAGCAATTTGTCATGTGATTTGTTGCTCCGGAATCTATAATCCAAGGACTAGGAGAAAGACCAAAACTAGAGAAGGCTATGACACAAGTATTACCTTGGGCTGCAAGAGAACATGAAGGAGTAACAGAGAATTGTGGAGGTTTAAAAAGTTTTTGTACATGCTCTAACTGTTCCTTTGTGAAAGGTTGCTCATCCGAGTTGATTGATTACTCTTGAGAATCATCAGTTGTGGTTTGAAGTGCCCTGCCATTCCTTTCCTGTTTTTTCTTTAAATGTGTTGGCTTCCCATGAATCTTCCAGCATGTTTCTTTAGTGTGCCATGGTTTTCTACAAAGATCACACCATGGCCGTTTCTTCCTTTCTCTGTCTTCATCAGTTCCTCCTGAGTTTTGAGGGACAAGAGTTGAGTTCTCAGCCACATGGCTGGCGGTCCTTCTGTTTTCTTCTTGCCGTAACTCCAAAAAAACCTCACGAATTGAGGGAAGTGGTTTTCGACCAAGAATGCTTCCCTTTACCTCATCTAAGCTCCTATTTACTCCTGTAAGGAACATATAGACACGATCATTCTCTTCTCCTTTCTTACACCTTGCACAATCATTTGGATTCTCCCATTCATCTTCATAACATTGATCTAGTTCCAACCAAAGAGCCAACATCTCATTGTAATATACGGTAATTTCACGATCTTCTTGCTTGGATTGCCAAAGCCTTGATTTTAATTCAAAAATCTGTGAAGAATTCTCCAAGTCTGAGTACGCTTGCTGGATGGAGTACCACACTGCTTTGGTTGTTGGCAGGAACATTTTCGGCCTTGCAATTGTTGCCTCCATCGAATTTAGAAGCCATGTTGTTACCAAGGAATTTTCTACCCTCCATCTTTTTAAGCCAGACTCCTTTTCTTCTGGCTGTTTCTCTTCCCCAGTGATGTACCCGAGCTTTCCTCTGCCTTCAAATACAAGTTTGACGGACTGAGACCACTCAAGGTAGTTTCTTCCGTTCAGTTTTTGAACGAAAATTTGTAAAGAAGAACTGGTGTTTATATTGTCCACACCAGTTTAGAGAGAGTTGTTTGGGTTGGTTTTAGAGGTAACCTCTGATGTGTTTTCGGTTCTGCTTGCACCAGTCATGGCGGTCTTTGCCATTGTTTAGATTTGAACCCTATGGCTTTGATACCATGTAGGATTTTTGAGGAAAACTTTATTTTCTCTCATTTTTATTTATGATAGAATACATTGAATTTATAGGATACTTTGTACCCTTGGAAAAGACTAATAAAAACAGAAATAATCTAAATATAGTAACTAAAATATGTGTACTTTATTTCTAAGGATCCTTAACCCCAATTTAGGCTTGGTAAAGCAGCTTAGGCCTTGCTTAGCCCGAAATCAATAGGCTTATTCCTAGTTGATCAAACTTAAGATCGGGCTCAATCCTTTTTTATTTTTGTGCTTCAAACCCAAATCTGTCTTTGGCTTCTTTATCATCTATATAGTTAGGATTTGGGCCGGGCTAGGCTCAGGCTCCACGACCCAGTCCAATCGGAAGGTCGGCTATACATATGAAAAACAAACCCTATCCTGACTTGCTTCCACCACCTTTCACTTCTTCACTCTTCAGTTCTTATATTCTCTGTTGTTGTGCCATTGTCACATTTGTGAATTTAGGGGCTGTTGGACCATCATCTTTTTTCCATCTTTGTGAATTTCTGTGTCATATGGCTACTGCAGTGCCTCCCTCTTTTGCTTTCACCATCTTTCTTCTCTTCCGTGTTCCTCATCTGTGTTTTCTTTGTTGCATTGTCTGCAATGGTCCAATGGGAGGTGGCGTTAACAGTGTTGTGTTGTTATTATGACCATTTACTGGTGTTTTTGGTCAAATCTTTGGTCAGAGAGGCACATCAATTGAAGACGTGATGCGATGAGGTTAAGGTTGAGGTGTCGGACATCATGGTTAGGTCCGGTTGGGTGGGAGTTGGGTGAGTTTGGACTTTTGACAGACTTCAGGTCTTTCGAAACCCAATCGGGCTCAGGTTTAGACTCATATGTGTAAGAAGCAAAAAGGAGTGTAATTGATTTAGTTCTTATGCCTGAAATGTGTCTGATAAACATAGAGGTAGTTATGTTGTTGTAGTTATGTAAGCCTATCTAGATGCTATATCTAGGAAGTAGTTACTATGTAAAAGCTATATATTCAATGGAAAAAGGAAGAGGATAACAATTCAATTCCACACAAAAAAATTTCTTGAGATCAAAGGGTTCTCTCTATAAGGACTTATTCATCATAAGTCAAAAGGGAAGAAAATTAAACAAGTTAAAGCGTCATTCAAATTTATTGAATTTCACAGTAAATCATCCCATATCTTGATCTCAAATTCAAAGCCATAACAACTTGGTATTAGAGCCAAAAGTTATGGGAGAGACACAATTTACACTAGCAATTTGAAGCCTTCATTGCTATTTACCAAGAAGATCGAGCACAAAAAAAGGCTAAACGAGAAAAATTGAATTGCGCAAGAGGCACTCTTTGTGCAATTGAATGAATTGGCTCGTGAAGTGGCAACCATTAGAATGGAAGGAAGAGAACTTGGTAATGGAAGTGTTAGTTGAGGTCCAAGGAACCAACGTCCTAACGAAGGAAATATAAAGAGGGGCCATTATTTTCCTAGATACTCTAACTTGGAGTTTCCTCGATATGATGGCACTATGGACCCATTAGAATGGCTCAATCAGTGTGAATATTTTCCTGCCATCAAAAGATTACTGAAGAAGAGAAGATGGGTTTGGCTGCACATCAATTGGAAGACAGCACTTAGTTTCTCAAATTGGATAAAGATAAGTTGGATTTGAGGAGGGAGGAATTTAAATGCCAATGCAACATCATGTTTTGTATTTCTTTACAAGGGAAGAAACTTGATGCATTATCTAAACTTCAATTTGGAATGGTGGAGGATTATCAATGCAAATTTGCACAATTATGTACTCACACTAGTGCACTCATATCCGCACAAGCAGTGGAAATTTTCTTAGGGGGATGTAGGATTATATTGTTGTTGAGGTTGAGTTGTATCATCCGGAGGATTTGATAAATGCCATGACTGTAGCATGTTTGTATCAGCAGTAAGGTGGTTGAGGCAAATCTGAAACTTTTAGTTTCAATATTAAATGACTTAACGTAGCCAAAATTTCAAAACCTCAATTTATCAAGCTCTTGACTTGAGCAAAGATGGAGGAACGACGAGCCAAGAATCTTTGTTATAATTGTGACAAGCATTATTCTCTAGGTTACTGGTAAAAGTGCTTATTTTGGATAGAAGGGATTGAGGGACTGAATTTGTAGCCGAAAACAAGTGAGGATGTTGTGGAAGATGAGCCTAAGATCTCGATTCATGCAATAACTAATTTCGAAAACAATGCAAATGTGTGATTATTCTAAAGAACAACCCTTGCTAGTTATGATTGATTCAGCCAGCACTCATAGTTTTATTAATGAATCACTTGTGTCAATTTGAGTTTGGAGATTCAGCAAAGGGAGGGGTTCCATGTTATGGTTGTTAATGGGGAACGTCTTAAGAGTCCAGTTGTATGTAAACTTGTTTCCTTAAAATTAGGTGCAAAAGTTTTTCACGTGGATTTATTTATGCTTCCTTTGGGTTGTTTTGGGCTTGCATTAGGTGTTAATTTTTAATTTAATTGCTATTATTATTATCATATATGGCAAAGTAAGAAAGAAGTTATCATAAAAATTAGCTAATTAGGAGTAGAGTAATTTAGCCCAATTTCGGCAGACCTTGTCTTTGACAAGTGCTGCCAGTTTTTCATCACCAAAAATAGGTTCTGCAAGGAAGGGAACCAACATCAATAAGGGGAAAGAGATTAACTTTCCTGAGAATCGTCCTTGGACTCGATCCCAAGCACGAGCGCATAACTTGTTTATCTTTTACTCGATTCTTCTGTAATTTCCTCTATTGTTTCTACTCTTCATAATCACGATCATGAAGGATGCCAAAAGACATTGACAAAAGTAGTTGTTGATTTTTATTGGAATGGGATGAAGCAAGATGTTTAGAAGTTCATTAAATCATGTGATACTTGTTAGCACCATAAAATTAAACACTTTCATCCTATTGGAGTTTTGCAGCCTCTTTTGATTCCGTATCAAATTGGGTATGACATTTACATGGTTTTCATTGAAGAGTTGTTCTTCTCTTGTGACAAATCAGTTTTATTCATTGTGGTTGATTGCATATCCAATTATGCTCACTTTATTCCCATATCTCATCCTTATAGGACTGTTATGATTGTTAATGTTTTTTATAATATTTTAAAGTTGCATGGTCTTTCAGAATCGATCGCTTGTGATAAAGATGTCACTTTCACAAGTTTCTTTTGGATTGAATTGTTTCGCTTAAATGACACAAAGTTGCGTTTCAGTTATTCGTATCCCCAAATCTATGGTCAATATGAAGCTGTCAATCGTACTGTCAAGATGTATTTACATTGTTTTACTAGTGATTGTCCAAAGAAATGGCTTGATTGGTTATCTTGGGTAGAATTATGTTGTAATTCTAACTTCCATACATCATTAAAGGCAACCCCTTTTAAAATTGTGTATGTTTGGGTGCGTTATCCCAATACTTGTCATTTGGAAGCTGTCAACCTTGTGCTCAAGGATCGTGATTTAGTTCTCTAGGACTTACGTGATTGTCTCCTTCAAAGCCAAAATCACATGAAAGTTGTGTATGATGCTTGCCATATGGATATTTAGTTTGTTATGAGTGAGATGGTCCTTTTGAAATTTCACCCTTATCGACAACTTTCTCTATGGTCACGTTCCAATCGCAAATTGGCACCCAAATATTGTGGTCCATTTTGGATTTATCTTCAATTGGTATGATAGCATATATTCGTCATGTTTTTATGTTTCTTATTTGAAGATATTCTATAGTGCAATTGATGCCATTGTACAAGAGTCTCTTCCTTTTCATGGTGAAATCCTTCCCACACCTCAAGCAATTCTAGATCTTCAATTTTTTCATGGCACTACCCAAGTTCTGGTTTATTGGGAAGGGTTATCACCAGCATATGCTTCTTGGGAAGATAGCCAGCATATGCAGCTTCGTTACCCTTCCATTCCTATTGAGGACAAGCTCCCTTTTGAGGAGGAGAGTAGTGTTATACCCCAGCAGTAATTTTATAAATGCGATACTCATGGGCGTAGGAAGCAGCAAGGAGTGCAATTGACTTAGTTATTATACCTGACATGTATTTGATAAACATGGTGGCAGTTATGTTGTTTCAGTTATGTACGGTTATCTTGATGCTGTAATCTTGGAGGTAGCTATCTTGTACATGTTAATATTCAATGGGAAAAAAAAAGGAAGAGGACAGCAGCTCAATTTCACAAAAAAATAATATAGTTTTTGAGATAGAAGGGTTCTCTCTGAAAGAGCCCTTATTCATAATAGGTTCAAAGGGAAGAAAATCTAACAAGCAAATGTGTCAGATTTGTACTTGAATTTTACAGCAAATCATTCCATAACTTGATCCAGACTCAGGGCTATAACAGTGTCTGTGTGTGTGAGAGAGAGAGAGATCAGTAATGCATGTTCCAAACTGTTAAACGACATATACAAATTTGAGTGATGGACCACAAGTTTTCATCCAGTTTTATGTTATGTGGATTGTCTTCTGTTAGTTCTACCTCCAGTTTATCTGATTTTTGGGATGAATCTATGTTTATGCAGTTTTACACGTATGAAAGTTTCAAGCAGTTGATGTTGTCATTGCATAGTTCTCATGGGCCACCCAGTACATTGCAAATGGTTTGTTCGTATCTCTCCCCTTCCATTCTTTGTTAATTTTCTTGCATCAGATTTCCTGTGGCTCATGTACTTATCTTTTCTTGTACTCAACTATTCTACAAATATTGTGCGGGGATTATTTTCATTTGTCTCAGCTTGCTTGTGGAGGACTAGCAGGATCGACTGCTGCTTTATTCTCAACTCCTTTTGATGTGGTGAAGACAAGACTCCAAACACAGGTTTGCAATTTTCTACATCTTTCTCCATGGATGTTTGTGTGGTATTTCTACAACAAATGTACTTGTCGGAACATGTCTTCATTTTTAGCCATCCATCTGCAACTATCCATTTATGTTCTTCTCCTACTCATGAAATTTTGCAGCTGAACATTTGTTTATGCTTTGGTTCTAGGGTAGGGATTTTATTACCAAAGACAGATACCTAGTAGATTCTAGTTTGACAGTATGTGTCAACATTACAATTTGCAGATTGTGTATTGCCAGGGTTGGGTCCATACTCCATAATGATATTAAAGTGGTGTTCAAACTTAGATTGTTTGTTACTTGGAAGGCAGTTATTTATGAATGTTCTAGATGTGCCTTTGATGGAGTAATCATTTTGCAGATTCCTGGATCCATAAGCAAGTATGACAATGTGTTTCATGCTCTTAAAGAAATAGGCAGGAATGAAGGTCTGAAGGGCCTCTACAGGTATCGTTTTCGTAATCTGCTCATTTCCTTTGGGGAATAAATAAACCAATAATACTTGAAAGTTCACAAATCAATCTTTACGGTTACGCGTGGAAATAATTTCTGTGGTGTGGCTGTCTAGATGTGAACAGTATGGTAGTTTTCCTGGGATCCCATTGTATTTGCTAATTTCACTAGGCAATTGTTGCTTTTAGCGTTTGAGTTGCCATTTAATGAATTTCATATTGACGTGTTGATGGACATTCTCTCATTAGGGGATTACTACCGAGATTTTTAATGTACATGTCCCAAGGAGCGCTATTTTTTGCATCATATGAATCTTTCAAAAGATTGTTTTATCTGGAACCGTCATCGGGGTGATCTGAAAGAATTGAAGTGCAAATAAAATTGGGAGATAATGACAACAGTGCCTTGGCAATTATTCTTTTAGCAAAGTCTATACCAACAATGGATGGACGAGATAAAAAGTCCATGCTTGAGCCACCCTTAGTATCAAATCGGGTTTATGTGAAGGTCTTGGTGATTAGAAGATTTAAGCTGAATGTTGAAACCAACCAGAAACCTTAACAAGAAGTGGATGCAGTGCCTGAACATGAAAAGGGCAAAAAGTGATGCCTCCCTGTTCTCCTTTGGGGAGAAGCACATTTTACATGGCATATTCTGATGCCTTGAGTGACCATCTACTCGAACGATCCCATCTAATAATTGATACTTCCTCAGTTTGTTGTAATAAAATGTCAGAATTGTCAGTCAAAATTAGCTCAGTTCATTGTGTTTGTTATATATGTTATTCAAGTCAGCTAACTTAGCTCGCATAACAGAAGTTTTGTAATGTTGGTACGGAGGGAATAGTAGATAGGACATCAGTCGGATCTAATTTTCCCTCTCTCTATTCCTCTAGGCAATTTGATCTCTTCCATGCTACTTTCTGGAGCAGAAATTTGACATGGCTTGTTCATTCAGCAAATTACCTTTGGTTGTAGATTGCAAGGGACCTTATCGCATATATCGAAAATGCTATTTAACGAAAGAATAGTTGGTTGGGCCATTTGAGTTGCCTATTTATATGTCTAGGTTTTAGGAGATACGGTTTAAACAAGGTCTTGGTAGTATAGTGGTAAGTATTTCAGCCGGGTTCGACCCCAGGAAACGGCTTAGTTTTTCGATTTTCAGTCCTTTTCTAACAAAATTGAACTAACATTACATAATTTAACAACTACACACTGAAGCCACCAAGCATGGGGTCTAATCTAATATTTCATTTACCTTGTAGCCATTGTTCAAGACATCTATCTCCCACAAGAAAATGGAAAAGAAAAGAAAAAGACGACAATGCGGGTGTAAAATCAGGACAGCTACGTGCTTCATGAGACAAATTGTAGTTAAATTGTCTAATGAAAGCAAAAAAAAAAGAAAGAAAGAAAAAGTTGTGTCCCAAGGAGAGCAAATTCTGAAAAGGTGGCCCCATCATTGCTTCTGAACTGTGACACGGAACAATATAATTCAACGTATGCAGAAGAGCAAGCAAGTGCACGCCTATGTCCCTTTGCCCAATTTTTGCAACAAAAAGTCAAGGGATGAAACAGCCATTATTCATACTTTTTGGAATACAAAACATGGTTGTTTTGTGGTCTAAACTTTACATCAAAATGTGGTATTGCACCAAAAGGTCTTTCTCATGATCATCTCCCCAGTTCCCACATATAATACAATCAAAGTATAAGCCCCTACCTGCCTATCTCTCAACAATTTTGAATAATGCTCTTCCCTTGTATCAAGTTAATGTATAAACAGTAATGTGTTTCTTTTCTGACTCTTAGACTTCCAGTTGCAGAAGTGGACAGGCGTATCAAATTGCACACCCATATAGTTTCATCTTCTTTGGAAGCTATGTCAATCCATTGGAGGCATTAGCAGATCCCTTTTCTGGAGTACTCGATGAACTCCTTCAGCTTACTTAGCTAGCTGTTGATGACTTGAGAAGGTTTAAACAATTTAATTTACCACCATTTTTGTGAAAACGCAGGCAAATGAAGTCCTTGTTGGCATTTTAAGAGTAACTATTCAATTCTGAAAATGTCCTGCATTTCCACTTGTATCTTTCTCCAGCCAATGCGATCAAGTTCACACCCGAGCAATTGGAGAAAACGGTGGGTTAATCACATAAGGATGCTGAATTTCCTTCATTGTCTTGGAGAATTTCTTCTCCTCTGCAATTGCCTCAATTAAGAATTTCACTTCCTCCTGGATGAGCACTTTTAGTGAACTGCAATGTGTCAACTGCTTGACCGTCGGCTCTCCGGTAGCACTAGAGATTTCTGTGCCATGCAATATTGCAACACAGATGGAAAAGGCTTGCAATGTGGACAATTGAGCGTGGAAATCCACTGCATATTGTCCCTCTTCAATTAATGTCATGGACAATGCTGGTGTATTATCTTTTGTTCCCTGTACACAAAACAGGATAAAGTTTTTGTGAGTTTGAATCTAGGCATATCACAAGCACACTAGCTTATGCATTAACATTAAAACAAAAGTTAATTAATCTCCTAATCGGTTGACACACCATTTAAATTTCCAATAAGAATTCTACTTCGAAAGTTCATATAACTTATCAGCTAACTATCATATATCACAAGCAACAGATTAAAGAAAAGAATAGTTAAACTACCTGCAATCATTAGCTCTTGTTAATAAAACAATGATATAAGAACACAAGACCAATATGTGGCTGATTTTTGTAGGAATAACAGAGCCACATAAAGAAGTGATTTATTAACCCCCTCTTAGTGTTCAACCACTACATCATATTGTCAACTATCAGATGATATGCATATTATAATTGTATACAGCAAGTACTTATATGAGAAGATCACACATTCTTCTAATAAAACTGAAACCAAACTACCCGCCACTTGTCCATAAGGTTTTTAGGAGACAAGATTATCTTTCCTGCTGCCAATTGACTAAGCTTCAAACTGTAGAAACTTCTAGTTGTAATCACTTTTTAACCATTAGAAACATTTTCAAATTGTCCGAAAGCTTACCTGAACAAAAAGTTCCAAAGGTCGCAGATTATCCATCAGTGGTTGACCTTCATCACATTGGATGCTAGAATTTCCAAAAACAGTAAGGGGACAACCCATATCCCAGCCACCACAATCACAACCTCCACCTGTCCTCCATCTGTCAAGCAAAGAAGAAGGTCCCTGATGTTCCTCAGCTGGCAAACCATGGTTTCCATGTGGAATGACCACCTTTACCTTTTCAGGACATTCTCGGTCACCTAAGTCTTTCCTCATTTGTTTGGTCATAGACAAGTCGAGGATGTTTGAATGCATGTCATCGTTCCTCCTATCCCCTCTTTGATACTTCAAGCTTTCCCTCTTTGCAAATGGGAGTTGAATAACAATGGCAGCAATTTCCAGGTCCGGACCTAAAATTGCAGCTGTGCATGGGTAAGGAATTGAAGAATCAAAACTTCCATCAACGAAACCATGCTTTAGTTGATGTTTTAGCTTCACTTCATCAGATTCCTTCTTTGACTCACAAGGCTTTCCAGCTAATCTGGGTTTTGAACCAGTTGGGCATTTGGAAATGTCAGGAGAACCTTGGTCAGAAACACTATGTCTTGCATGCTCAATGTCATAAAGCACAAACTCTGTCATCATCGAATTGTCACAAAACCTACCATCTTTTAAGTCGGAAGAAAAATAACAGGAAACTTGCATCTGACCCACTACGAAGGATTCCTTGTTGCCATCAGTTAACCCATATCCAGTGGCATTGCTCCTTTTCCTATTACAAATTGAGTGGAAGGTGTACACCCAGTTAAAAGCATTACTTGCTTTCCAAGTCTTGGCCACAAGAACTTCTTCAGGGCAGTCCAGTGAGAACTCAAAAAATGGCACTCCATGTCTATCTTCCAACTTCAGACAAGCATGAAGGTGAACTGGTGAACAAGCTGCAGCTGTATGTTGGGAATCTTTCTTGACATGTTGAGAATCAAAAACTGATTCTTGACTCGTATGTGAGAAGTCGCGCAACAAAGACTTCCGGAAGGTCTGATTCCTTCTCATATACTCCATCCCAGTAGACTCCAAGTTACTAGTTTCTGGCACATAACCCAAAGGACTTCTTAGGGACTTGGACTTTTTGAAGGGATCAAACATCTTTTTGATTGGATTCAATCTGGACTTCGACCTAGTTCTATATGGGGAATCACTTTCAGAAGGAGAACGTGAGTGGAGCATTTCAGAGAGTGACTTGTGAAATGTCTGAGCTGTATCTCTTTCAGGAAGATCATTACTGTCTTTTGTAGGACCAGTAACCGGCACAGAGACCAGATTTAGATTTAGAATTGAATCACTTCCAATAGTTGTAGTAGATTGTTTTCCTCTCTCGTCCAAATTGGGGCAGATTTCAATGAATCCATCTGATAGGCATGGTTCTAGACAAGGCTTTTGAGCACGCACCAAATGCAATTTTGAATTTACAGATTGCAATGGAGATATCTTATCTGAGTTCTCTTCATCTGAGCTACACAAAGAGTCAACAATTCTGAAAGAGAAAAAATTGTCGCTAGCACGAGAAAGTTCAATTTTTGTCCTTTCTTCTTCGTTGGCCATTTTCTTCATTTTTCTTGCCTCTCTGGAGCTTTGATATACAGAACCTCGCTTGATCTCAATGTTACTTTCCAGGCCAACAGGTCTAGATTGAACATTCTTGCAAGATGAACTGCGATAACGACGAAAGCTAATCTCTGTGAAGCCCTCCTTTACTCGCGATTCATCATCTTTACGCGTGAGTTTGCCATGTGCATTTCTCTTGTCAATGTTAGAACAAGGTAACTCTGGAAGAACAGTGTTGGGACTTAGACTCGAAGTGCATTTCTTCTCAAAGTCCGAATCCATGTCTACTACAACCCCTGTGAAATAGAAATACGAGTACAAATAAGAAAAATATCATGCTCATAAAGATGAAATATAACTGTCCCTTATCTACAATATACGATCCAATTAATAAAATCTGACATAAGATTCAACAGAATTAATCCAGAACTTATTCCATTGATTCAACCACCAGCCTGAAAGATTATAGGATAGTTATATGCAACTAATCAAAACAAGCATTCAAGCAGCTGGCGGACAAATCACAAATCAACGGCCCATCAAAAGCATAACAAGCCAAGACAATCAAAGATATTCCTCTGTATAAAAGGGATAGATATCTATAAAATTCTAATCTTTGAAGCACGAGCACAGAAACCTTAACTACACAAACAGCCCCTTCTTCTTCTTTTTTTTCCAAAAAGCGTCAATGATTCCAAAGTTTGAGATGGCTGAAACCTAAAAAATCTTACCAGGATCCTAGAAACCTAAAATCTCAAACTTTAAAGGGATACTATGAACTGAGCAAAATCCGCACCCCACCCAAAAAAAAGAAAAAAGAAACATACCAAAAGCCTAGAAAACAATAATTAGGCACAGCCAAAAGCTTTAGCTTCACTTGCATTTCAAGCCAAAACAAAACGGCAAGAAGAAATAAAAAACAAAGTTGAACGCATTGGTAGAGAAAATGCCATACCCCACCAGATCTCACAGAAGTGAATTCAAGGAAAAATCCAACAAACGGCAAGTAGATGCAATCATATCCTCCAACTTCTTCAGCTCAATCTGCAAACGGACAACAAAACTGAAAAGAAACACACCTTAAAGGAAAGTAAGGAATGACCCATAGAGTACTTAGACTCTCCCAAGAATGAACAAAAGTACAAGGGGTTAAAGCAATAAAAGAACAAGGAACAAACCAATGAGGTGGAGAGAGAAAAAGGGCAAGTGCAAGCAGTGGAAATGCATGCCTGTAATTTATATAGGTGTGTAGATAGAAAGATAGTGTCTCTCTAAAACACAATGCACTTTCAAAGCCTCACATGGGAAGTAGTAGAAGTGAGAGACAGAGAGCTGCCAAGCTTCTGTTTATGTCATGTAATTGCAAAAGAAGAAAAAAAAAAGTAATCCGTTTTGTTTCGGGTACATAAAAAAGCAATCTTGTGTTGTGGTCTATGCAATGATATGATTGTGCAGCCAATACTATGCCTGTCCGGCTGGCCCTGGTTTTGCTTTGGTTTCAATATTTCTTCATCGCCCACACCTTTTGGACAGTGATCAGAGCAAGGCTAGGTAGGGTAACCATGAATTAAAAGACTATTATGCCCTTAAAAGAAGTCGATCCGTGGTCCCTGGATTAGGATAATTTAGTCTTTTAAGGAGGTCGTCCATTATTTTAAGGTTCTCGGGGAATTAATTTAGCCACCCAAATTCAATTAGTTAACTATAAAAACCCTAAATCAACCATGTTGGCCGACATAAATGCCCTTTGAGATAAGTAATCCCAGTCCCAGAAGATATCAATTCCAAAATGAAAAAGCTTCCAAGTGAATGGTCCCAAAGCTAAAGGTAAATGCGATAAGAAAACCAAAAAGACAGCCATCTGCATTTTCTTTAACACATAAATCTTTGTTCTAGTCATTTACATTACAAGACACTGTAACAGTTGTCGACTCGAAACAAAGAATGAGATCCTTGGGTGCTATTTTTGGTTTTGTTTGTTCCAACAATCATATACATAACATACGACTAGTACTCTTTACGTTTAATTGTCTTGAGAGGGGTAAAATGGGAAACAAATGGTTGGGAGACTAAACTTGACTAACTTTCAACATCTCGGTCAAAGAATCAAATTTAATGTTCTGAATAAAATTAAAAAAAAAAAGAAAACCCCCATGTCATGTGGCTTGGAACCAAAACCGAGTCAGTCGCTCACATCTTACTCGCGGAATCTCCTGCATTATCTTAATTGTAAATTATTGACGGTGAGCTTTAAGCAAGTTGATTATAAACTTTTGTAATCAAATTATAAACATTTAAAATTTGTAATGTATATTTTATTAAAAAGGTTTTGGTTGGGTCGGCCATACAAGGCCCAATCTCAGGTCCAGGTATCGACGGCCCAGTCGTAGGTAACAATCTCCTATGCAAACACTAAGACGTACGTAAAGACCTAAACCTAGCAAGTTAGTCTATATATAAGGTACTGTTTTGCCATGATACAGGTACGAGACTCATACCCTACTTTTCTCTACTCTCAGCTGCCTAAAACCCACACAAAGAAACTAACTTGAGCGTCGGAGGAGCTTTCCGGGAACCAACCCCCGGAGTGTCTTTATTGTTTTGCAGGTATTCTTCACGTCAAGCCTACCAAGACAATGGATTCGAACAGCAACATCCAGCCTCAACAGAATCAGGCTGAACCATTTGGCGCCCACCATGGGGCCCGACGTCCGGGCACCACGTCTAGAACCACTCAAATCAGTCAGGCGACAGCAGCCAATCCTGATATAGCCGCCGTCACGGCACTTGTCCTACAACGGATAGGTTTACAATTGCCTTCCGCCCACCAGTCAGCACATCATGAGTCCCATGCGCAATCTTCACATCTGAACGATCAGCCACAGCCTCAAAATCAAGACCAAGAGGCACAGAGCGTAGCTCTGGAGGATAACGCCGAGACTGACTCGCATCCAAACCTCCAACATCTCCCAGACGCAAATCCTCCTGCATCGCAATAAACCTCCCTCACCCGGAGGCAAATAGAGGAAGCGATCGATCAATTGATTCGTCAAATCCTGCAGTCTCAGCCACAACAACAGCAAACCTACGCTCGGCAGACTGATGTGCTGGCCGATCGCCATTCTGCTGAAGCCCTAGAAAAAATCATGGACGATCGAATCAATATGGCCATGAATTCCCGTCCGACTTGGCCATCAACACAATACAGCTCTCCCTTCATCCTGGCGATCCTGGATAGCCTCCCTGCGCCCGGTACCAAAATACCGACGCCTGAAAAGTATACTGAAAAGACCGATCTCCTAGATTACCTGCAACACTTCCAGTCGATGATGAACCTACATTGCGTCCCTGATGCCATTCAATGCAAGGCCTTCT
>JAOSBM010000206.1:25273647-25291760 GCA_027568955.1 Erythroxylum tenue
CTCTGCTAGTTAAGTCAAAGTTGTTTCTTCATTTAATTTTAATTGAGTCAGTAATTTCTTAGTGGTTAGTTTAATTAGTAGTTTTAGTAGAAAATCTCAAAAACCCCCCTTTTAATTAATTTCGTTCGTTCTTTGGCATTTAAATAGAATCAATTATTCCATTCTCTGTGGATCGACCCCGTTTACCACTGTGCGCAATTTGTGTTTATTTGGTGTTGGGAATTATTTTTGGTGGATTCGACACCCATCAAAATGTGTTAGGAAACTATTGCTTCAAAAATCAGGTCATTTGGAAGTCAGATGACAAAGTTATAGCCAAAAGAGTGAAACATATTCAGAGCTGGAAAACCCTTCGGGTGCGCTCGCAAAGAACAAAGGTAAGATCGCATGGATGAAGGTTCGATCGCAAGGAAGGTATGTGCGATCGCAAGGAGGGTATGTGTGATCGCAAGGAGGGTGCGATCGCAAGAAATCAAGGTGTGATCGCAACCGAAGCTGTCCTAACTAATACATCCTCTGCGACATCCTAACTTGTAATGGTCATATCTCTCAACTCCGATATCCAAAAATCGTATACTATATACTATTGGAAAGATGAAAGAAAGATCTAAAAGTTTCAAGATACCAATTTGTCTAATTCAGCCTAGATTAATCCAGATTTTTCCTTGAAGTCAGAACACACATTTTTCCCCTATGAAAGACTATGATTATGTCCTCATTGGGGCAATTTGCATAACTTTCATTATGGATGTTGGATTAGGGTCATTCGAAGACCATTTCGAAGAGGACTTCTAGACCTACAACTTCCATGAAGACCCCAAAAAGAAATTTTGCCTCCAAAGGCTCAAAATTACAAATCAATGTAGCTGTCCCATATTCACTTCCTCTAATACAATATCACTTCTTAAGCATTCAAATTCCAACTTTTCTTCATTAAACTCTCAAATCTCAACTCATTTGACTCATCACATTCAACTATATCTCATCATTCATAATTCTTATCTTTCTTTTTCCCTAACATCTCACTTATGTGTGTGTGTGTGTGTGTGTGTGTGTGTGTGTGTGTGTGTGTGTGTATAGAGAGAGAGAGAGATCAACAATTCATGTTCAAAGTTCATCAACTCAAGTTGATAACTTCTTTAAATATACCAAATTCCAACTCAACATCATCCATACATAATTCATATTTCATTAACAACAAAAGATAACAGTTTACAAAACTTTAATGGCATTCCAAGCCACATTACATCAGTTTGCAACATCCCAAATTACAATAGATACAAAACCCAATAATTCTCGATATGCGTTTAAAGCCTTGTTTTTACAAAATCTAACTTAAATTACAAAAACATTTCAAACGTAAAATGATGCCTTGAATCTTGGTTAGTTGATCTCATTCTCTTCACCTGAAGGTGAGACGGAAAGGGGGTGAGCTTGAAAGCTCGTGAGTAACAGTTTATAACAGAAAAATAAGCAAAACCTTTGAAAATATTCACTTGTCATAGAAAATTCTCATGAAAATCAATAAAACATATATTTCTCAAATTCTCAACTTGTCAAACCAATTCACAACTCACATAAGTCATGCATTCATCAAACTTGTCAAACACATGTAAACACATAAGCACATCATAATGGTTTGGGAGGTCCATAAACAGAACGAACTAACACATTCCCATATAATGGTCCTGTGTAGTCATGAACAGAACAAACTAACACAATCCCACATAGTGATTTTGTGTAGTCGTAAACTTGAGGGAGTCCCTGAAGGAGCTCCATGCTACTAGCGGGCAGGCGGGAGAAGCCTTTAGTTAAAGTGCACTTGAAATACAGAATGGACCAAACCAAACTCACATAATATGTATTTCATAACTAGTAAACTTGTTGCCTAAAATGACACATTTTCGAAACTTACTTTCATAAACATAATATCTTTTTAAAATCATTTCCATATCATAATTCATCATCAAAATTCATAACCAAAACATGTAGCAATTTTGCAAATCATTCAAAAGCAATAAAAGCAACATTTATGATGCAACTAGAAATCATTTTATTCTCTTGACTTAAAAGAAAACATAATGACTCATTATTCCATTATAAACATGAAACCCACCTTGAATTCCCTTGCTTATAACTTGCTTAGGAATGCCTCTCCTCTTGCTCCTCTTGTCTCTCTTGATTTCCTTTATCAAAGACAAAATTTCCATTCAATAGGAATATCAATTGAGAAATCCAAAGAAACCTATACATAAAATTGATCCTAGAATACCTAAACCATACATTTCCTAAGCTCTTTGAACCAAAATCCTTCCAAAAATCCAAAAGATTAAACATAAACTTACCTTGAATCTTCACCAAACAATGAGTTTCTTGGCTCTAATGGAAGCTCTAATCTTCCTCTTTCTTTTTCCCTTCTTGAACAACCCCAAAATCTCTCTTGAAGGATTAGAAAAAGTAAAACCTAGCTGATTTTCTTTCTCTTCTCTCTTCTCCACAACACTCTCTGTCTTTCTTTCTTATTTTCTCTTCTTCTCTCTCTCAATTCACATTCTTCTCTCTTCGTAGAATGCAAGACACTCTTTTCTTCTTCCTTTTATGCCCTTAATGAGTCTAAATTGTCCATTTTTCCCTTCCTTATAAGCTTTATGATTTTTAAGCTTAAGTGATCTTCCAAAAATGCCCCTCATGCAATCTTACCACCTTAACACTTTAATTCAATTAACCTATGTCATAAATCCTACTAACTTTGACATAATTAATTAACTCCAAAAATAATTAATCCAATAAACCTCATAATTAACTTAAATCGTGCTTAATAAATAATTAAAAATTTCGGGGGCCAATATAGACTAAGGAGGGAAGAAAGAGTGGAGCGAAAAGATAGCAACATTAATGCCATCAAGAAGAAAATTTTCTCCTTCAAAAGTAGTAATGATGTTGAAGTGTACTTGGAATGGGAAAGAAATGTGAATATGAATTTTGCTTGTCACGATTATTCTTAAGATAAGAAAGTGAGACTAGCAGCAGTGGAATTCTCTGATTATGCATTAGTTTGGTGGGATGAATTGGTAAAGAATAGGAGGAGGAATATGGAACCACTTATATCCACTTGGGAAGTGATGAAGAAGAGGATTGTGCCACCTTATTACCATAGAGAGTTGCACCAACAATTGCATAAGCTCACACAAGAAACTAGTTCAATAGAAGATTATCACAAAGAAATGGAGATACTATTGATTAAAACTAACATAGAAGAGGAGGAAGAGGTAATAATGGCTTGGTTCATGGGTGGATTGAATCGGGAAATTGCTGATGTGGTTGAGTTGCAACATTATGTAATAATGGAGGACTTAGTAAACATTGCTATAAAGGTGGAAAGACAACAAAAACAAAGAAGGGCAACCAAGTCTCTCTCAAATTGCAACAGCAAATGGAATCCAAAATGGAGCAAAAATGAAGATAAGAAGAGGGAACACTATTCGGATTCCAAAGAGAAAGACAATGAGTCAAAAAAAGGTAAGGAGATGAGTACTTCAATTAAAAAATGTACTATTGATCTATCCTCTATACCTTCTAATCATAAGGATATTAAGTGCTTTAAATGTCAAGGGCTGGGTCATTATGCATCTGATTGTCCTAATAGGAAGACTATGTTTATTAAAGGTGGTGAAATTGTTTCCGAGTCTGATGGTAGTGATTTAATTATGCACCTTTAGAAGATTGCTCTGATGTTGATGAGAATGTTGAGTAGTGAATCTTTAGTTACTAGATGTGCATTGAACTTGAATGTGAAGGAAGATAGCCTAGAATAAAGGGAAAACATATTTCACAAAAGATGCTTAGTAGGTGAGAAAGCTTGTAGCATGATTATAGATGGAGGAATTTGCACTAATTTGGCTAGTACTACTTTGGTAGAGAAGTTGGGGTTGAAATGTGATAGACATCCTAATCCATATAGACTTCAATAGTTGAATGAAAGCGGTGAAGTCAAAGTTACTAAGCAAGTAGTTGTTGCATTCTCTATTGGTAGATATACGGATGAAGTTGTGTGTGATGTCGTGCCTATGCAAGCTGGGTAGGTACTTGGATGTCATGCCTATGCAAGTTGTTGGGTAGGCCATGACAATTTTATAGGCATGTGATGCATGATAGGTACATGGATAGGTATTTTTTTATGTATAATGGGTAGAAAGTTACCCTTGCTCCTTTATCACCCAAAGAAGTATACCTTGAACAACTAAAAAATCAACAAACATCAAGCAGGGATTCAGGTAGAGAGGTGAAAAAGAAAGAAGAGAGAAAAGAGGCTATGAGAGAAAAGAATAAAATTAAAGGCTCAATGGTGAGTGGCTGCACAAGAGAGAAAAAAAAGTAGGATGTGTCGGAGAGAAGAAGTTAGTGAGTGAAAAGAAAGAAAAGAACTTGAAAAGTGAGCAAAAAGAAATCGAGAGGAGTGAAAAAGTTAAGACACAACCATGTTTGTATGCAAAAGAGAGAGAGTTAACATACTTCTTGATTCTATTTAAGGAAACTTTGTTTACTAACACTGACCTTGACCCAAATTTGCCTAGTGTGTTTGTGACTTTATTGCAATATTATGATGATCTTTTTCTTGAAGAGGTACCCTATGAGTTAACATCTTTGAGAGGGATTGAGCACCAAATTGACTTGGTACTAAGAGCTCAAATTCCTAATCATCCAGCTTACCGAAACAATCTAGAGGAGACAAAGGAATTACAAAGGTAAGTGAATGAATTGTTTTAAAAGGGGTACGTGAGGAAGAGCATGAGTCCTTGTGTTGTGCCAATTCTTTTAGTGCCAAAGAAGAATGGAACTTGGAGGGTGTGTGTGGACTGTAGAGCGGACAATAAGATCACTGTAAAGTATCGTCATCCTATTCCTAGATTAGATGATATGCTAGATGAGTTGCATGGTGCTTGCATATTCACTAAAATTGATTTAAAAAGTGGCTATCATTAGATTAGGATGAAAGAAGGTGATGAATGGAAAATTGCATTTAAAACCAAATATGGATTGTATGAGTAGTTGGTTATGCTTTTTGGCTTATCTAATGCACCTAGTACTTTCAAGCGCTTAATGAATCATGTTTTGCGTGAATTCCTTGACAAATTTGTGGTTGTTTACTTTGATGACATATTAATTTACAGTAAGAACTTAAATGAACATGTCATGGATGTTAAGGTTGTTTTGGATGTGCTTAGGAAAGAGAAGTTGTATGCAATGTTAGGAAGTGTTCATTTTGCATAAATAAAGTTGTCCTCTTAGGATTTATGGTGAGTTCTAAGGGAGTTGATTTTGACTCGAAAAGAAGAAAGCTATCCAATAATGGCCGACACCTAAGTCAGTTAGTGAGGTTAGGTGTTTCCATGGCTTAGTATGTTTTTATAGGCAACTTGTTAAAGATTTCTCTACTATTGCTGGTCCATTAAATGAAATCGTTAAGAAGAATGTGAGTTTTTGGTGGGACAAAGAATATGAAAATGCATTTAATACTTTAAAGGAAAAGCTATATACTGCACCTGTTTTGCGTTTGCCTAATTTTTCTAAAACTTTTGAAATTGAATGTGATGCTTTTGGGATTGGTATAGGGGTTGTTTTGATGCAGGAGAATCATCCCATAACATATTTCAATGAGAAGTTGAGTGGATCAGTTTTGAACCACTCCACTTATGATAAGGAGCTTTATGCCTTGGTGAGAGCTCTTGAAGTTTGGGAATATTACTTGCAACTTAAAGAGTTTGTGATACATAATGATCATCAATCTCTTAAGTACTTGATGAGACAAGGGAAATTGAGCAAAAGGCATGCAAATTAGGTGGAGTATCTTGAAACATTTCTGTATGCGATTAAATATAAGCAAGGTAAGGAAAATGTTATAGTTGATGCATTATCGAGAAGGCACGCTTTGATTTCTATGCTTACTTCTAAATTACTTATATTTGAGCATTTGACAGAGTTGTATATGGATGATGTTGATTTTGCTAATGTATATCAAGCTTGTGAACATGTTGCATTTGATAAGTTTTATAGACATGAAGGATATCTTTTTAGGGGTAAACAACTTTAAATTCTTGTATGTTCTATTAGAGAGTTGATTGTTAGAGAATCACACAGTGGAGGGTTAATGGGGTGTTTTGGTGTGCAAAAGGCCTTAGATATGTTTAGAAAACATTTTTATTGGCCAAGTATGTGAAGATATGTGGAAAGGGTTTGTGCCATGTGTATTGCATGTAAACAAGCTAAATCTAGGTTTATGCCTCGTAGTTTGTATACACCTTTACCTGTACCTAGTGAACCTTGGACTGATATATCTATAGGCTTTGTATTGGGTTTACCTAGGACTAGGAAAGGTAGAGGTAACATATTTATTGTTATAGACAGATTTAGTAAAATGGCTCTCTTCATTGCTTATCAGAAAACAGATGACGCAACAAACATTGCTGATATTTTCTTTAAGGAAGTGGTTCCACTTCATGGTGTGCCAAGAACCATTGTTTCAGTTAGGGATGTTAAGTTCTTAAGTCACTTTCAGAGAGTTTTGTGGGGAAAGTTAGGTACCAAACTTTTATTTTCTACTACGTGTCATCCACAAATTGATGGAAAAACTGAGATAGTTCATAGAACTTTAGGAACCATGTTGCTTGAAATTTTTGGGAAGAATTTGAAAACTTGGGAAGATTGTCTGCTATTCATTTAGTTTGCATATAATCGTTCTACACATTCTTCTACAGGCTATTCTCCATTTGAAATTGTGTATGGTTTTAATCCATTAACCGTGTTAGATTTGATGCCTTTACCTTTGACTGAGATTGCTAGTTTAGATGGCAAGAAGAAGGCTGACTTGGTTAAAACAATGCATGAGAAAGCGCGTGAATAGATTGAAAAAAAGAATTACATGTATGCACAAAAAGCAAATAAAGGAAGAAAGCAAGTTCTCTTCGAACCAGGTGAATGGGTTTGGGTGCATATGCGAAAAGAAAGGTTTCCATAGCAAAAGGAAGTCAAAACTTGGTGCAAGGGGTGATAGATCATTCCAAGTGTTGGAACGCATCAATGATAATGCATACATGATAGACTTGTCAGGTGAGTATAATGTTAGTGCTACTTTTAATGTTTCTGACTCATCTCCTTTTGACTTTGATTCAGATTTGAGGACGAATCCTTTTGAAGAGGGAGGGGATAATGTGAGCACGACCATGGCACTTTGTAAGAAAAATAGAACCAAAGATGAGCTAGTAATGTCGGAGGGACCAATAACAAGATGAAGAGCTAAAAAGTTCAACGAAACGCTTCAATCTTACATGGGTTGAATTGTAAATGGCATGGAATATCAAGAGACAATGAGAGCCAATGACATCATAACTAATCAAGTTGGGCGGAATGTATAAGAAGGCTTTCATTCTTGTTTAATTAATTATTTTAAGTTAGAAGCATAACTTTGGGCAGCCCATTAATTATATTTTGGGCTTGTTTTAGTGAGATAAACTTTTATTAACTTTCAACTCATTTAATTTAAATCTTTTAAGTTTAATGGGTTGTATTTTAGAAATATTAGTTTAGGCTTTAGTTATTTTGGTGAGAGACCCATGTTTAAAGGCCTTTTACATAATTAGGGTTTCTTTCTTTCAAAGTGTATAAATACATCATAATAAATTTTGTTTAGGGTTATACTTGATGAATAACGAATTCTTTAAGGGAGGATTGCTTGTTTTCGTTTATTGTATCAAGAATATAATTCTTATCAAGGTAATCATTTGTGACAATTTTATATTCTTGTTTTCAAATCAACCTTATTATATGCGTTTTCTTTTATATAATTGATTAAGGGTTCATTAGGGTTTGGAATTTCTTCTTGTCGTTGTCCTATTCAAAATGTGTGTTTAAGGAGTTTCGAATTCTTTAGCCTTGGGGTTTTGCACCAATAAGTCTTGTAGATTTCTCATAAAATTTAAATAGGTTTCGTATGATGATTTTTAGATAAGATAATCTACATAATTACTAAGCCAATGGATTTGTTGATAATGTAAAACTGAAACAAGATTCCAATTGAACAATAGTATTTGCAAACAACCAAACAAAAGGATAGTTAAAGGAATACGGGTAATATATTTTGTACACGATTGCAATATATAACAACTATCACTTAAAAGCAATGTTTTAAAAATTAGATCAAAAGTTAAATTGGCAAGATAAGAAGTTTAAGATTTAAAAGGGGAAAATAAAAGAAAGAACTTGTTTTTCTTCCGTAAAAAATTTCTTCCAAAAATTAACAGGTATTAAACCGTCATAAAACTTACTAAACATTAAATAAAATTAAAGAATTTGGAATATGAATGATAATGATTATTTTTATCTATCAAATAATTTAAAGTTTAATTAAAAATTATTAAATAAACTTTAATTGATCTATTTTAATTTATAAAATTTATTAATTTATAAAAATTAACCAACTAATTAATAAATTAATCCGTTTTAAATAAGAGTTATTAAAATAAATCGAACCAAAAAATTAAAAACCAAACGGTTTAAAATTTTTGCAATTAAATTGATTAAATCAGTTGAATTTTTTAATGGTTTAGTTTAATCACTTAAGAAATACTTAGTGGGTACTCCAAATTTTGGCCTTTTAATAATGTTGTGAGTAGGTGCTTGTGCTTGGTTTAGTTTAATTGTTGTGAGTAGGCACTTGTGCCTGGTTTAGTTTAATCACTTAAGAAATACTTGGTGAGTATTCAAAAATTTGGCCTTTTAATCAAAATTAATTGTTGTGAGTAGGCGCTTGTGCCTAGTTTAGTTTAATCAATTAAGAAATACTGATTAAAAGGCCAAATTTTTTAGTACCCACTACTTATTTCTTAAGTGATTAAAGTAAATCAGGCACAAGCGCCTAGTCACAACAATTAAACTAAACCAAGCACAAGCACAAGCACCTACTCACAACATTTTTTTCCCCGTTAATATTCATCCATTTCATAAATATAACTAAAACAATCTACAGATACTAGAGATTTTACTGAAATTTTATAAACGCGTAATTAAGCTTATTTCCATACGCCATGAGTTAGTGTCAAGTTTCTTGTGATTAGTTAGAGGCCCACCACGTCTTATCAAACTAGATCAACGCTTTAAGGGTATTAGGCATAGGTACTCGGGAGAATAAATGAAGGTTCTCGGCAGTAGGGCCTCACAGTTTTGCATGACTAAAGCTCTCTTACCTTTGGCTTTACATAATCGGCAGCAACTCAATATAAAAACCAACTCTAAATAAATACCAAACACGAGCCTAAAAACTATGCACAAATGTATATAAAGATCTGCAAAGTATCGATCAATCAACACCTGTACGTACAGCTATTTCTCAGTCTAGAGCTATACAAAATTTTTTTCTGAATATCCTAAAGCATGCATAACTGCTTTCTTACTATTTTGTCAACTGTACATGAAAGAAAAGACGATTCCCCCGTCATTGGTTTTCAGCGTGCTTCACATTTTCTGGATTCTCGTCATTCTTAGACTTGCTAAAGGATTTTTGTTTCTCTAAAACAGGAAGATAAGGTTCGCTTATTTTCTTGAAGACTTCAGCTGCCTTGTCAGTTTCACGGGGACTCACCAGTACCTTCTCAACCTCTTCAAACTTGGCAGTTGCCCAAGGTGCAGCTCCAACACTTCTGGTGGCACTCGGCCCATCTATAGTGAGCATAGCTGCATCGTCCCTGGACGCATACCATGAATTCCCGCACGCTGTGCACTCCAGCTGAAGACCAAAAGTTTCCTCACCACCTTAAATAAAACTAATATCCACAAACAAGTTTCATTTTCCTTGAATTATGTCTAAATGTTATATGAATCTTCTTCCCGAATAAATATGGATATCTCAAGTCTTTTTGCAGAACAGATTTCATAACCCAATGCAAGAAACCAAACAACTAAAATAATACATGTCCGAGAGAAGTGGAAAACAATGTGGTTATACCTAACAAGTTGTGCAAGCATCAAAAATAAAGCTTTCGATGGTTACGTTCTATGACACATTCCCTGTTTGAGCTGACATTGAAAGTCTCCCTTGAATTTGAAAGATTAGTTCTAACTTGTGAATAACAACAAAGATAAACTCAGACCAATTATATGATGAAGAATGCAAGAAGTCAAAAAAAGGCGACAAGAAAAGCAATCATTCTTACCTGATAGCGATCTCCATGGCCTGCTTGGATGATATCCCTTACTCCCACCTTGAATTCGTTGCATCTGGTGCAGCGAGCATCAGTCATCTGTTGCATAAGCAATTGGCTAAGAGCAACTACAAGCAATATCAAAGTGAATAGATTCGATATCAAATAACTGATAGTCCTCCAAAAGGAAATGAACTAGGAATTAACCTGCATACGTTCCGACTCATCAGGCTCCTTTGACGCAGTTTCCTCAGCTGTCAATCCCTCCTGAAGTTCACAAAATTAATTCCGACTCTTTTGCATTTTTAACACAGACCAAGAGGCAGGCAGATACAAAGACAAAATGTAAAATCTAGCACATTGAAATTCATACCTTCAATTCAGCAGGTGACATATTCAGTATTTTTGAAGGCTCCAACTCTCTGTTTAAAAGGCGTCGAGCTAGCACGGGATTATTCTGCCATGAAGGGAGGAATTCTTAGAAAGGGAAAGAAACCAGTAAGACTATAAAGTATCCACAGTAAGGCATTGTAACAGTTTCAGTAAGACACCAATGATACTGAGAGTCCCATTTTCCTTTAATATCTTACACAGTTTCTTATCACCTTTTTCTTTCTTTTCTGCCACGAGCAAACGATATACTCACTAAAAGAAAGTGACAAAATGACAATGTCAAACAAAGATTATAAAAAGGCTCACCTAAATACTGAAAGTGTAATTAAGAGGAAAAAGAGAAACCTTCAGAATATGAATCTTAAATTTTATGAGGAGCGGCATAAGCAATTACAGATTGTCACAGGGCAGCTCAAAAATATGATCAACAAACTTCATTAGAACCATTAAAAGTAACTAGTCATAGTGCTGCACGGAATGGTATTATAACACCTGCCAGCCAACCTTTGCAAAGTAAACATATATAGACACAATTTTTAAAAGATAAAACAGAGATAGATCCACATCCCCTCCAAAAGAGGGGCAAAAAATGAAAACACATTTGATCCTCAAGCCACCAACATCAACTTTTTAAGATCACATAGGTTCCAAGTATAGAACTAATATTATTCAGAAAAAGTTACAGAATTATATTAACCAAACAAATCAGACAATTTAGAGAGAACAGTAATCAGAGATCCTATATGCATATACAAGCAGACTAACCTTCAGATTAAAAGCCAACTGACGCAACTTCTGATTATATTTCTGAAAATCAGATGAAAGAGTATCATGTGAAGCCTTTTCAAGAGCACTGACTGCAGGGACAGCAGCATCTGGCCAAGTAAAAGACTTGCCACCCTATCCAAGGGAAATGATACTAGTGAGCGATTACTGATTCCAACATCAGCTTGCCTCAATTTCCAATCATCATAGTTATTATTATAGACACAGCAGTCAGGGAATAGCAACAATTATCGACAGTCAGTGAATAGCAACAATTATTGAGTACCTTGGAATCCTTTTCTTGAGATCCATTTGCAGCACCATGGGACTTGCTTCCATCAAAACCACCTTTTACTTTTGTCTCGTCGATATCATCAGGACCATTACACATATATTGAATACATTGAAGAAGCCTCTCTAGCCATTTGTCACGATGAGAATCTCCAGTTAATGCGTCAAATTTTAACAAGATATTATGATACTCAGACGCACTGCTAGTACAGCTTCCAGGAGTTTCAACTCTAAAGTTATCAGTCCTTGTCGTTGCTTCTTCATCCCTTGAAATATCAAGGGGTGACATATTTCTTTTCCGAAGAGTTCTCTTCAACTTGGACTGTTCGTCCAGATAAGGAGTATCTTCAGTTTCAATATCAGGAAGATCTCCTAAACGTGCAAGAGTTTTCTGAACAAGAAGATCAATTTCATGCTGCTTATCAGTTTCATAGTCCTTATCTGTCAACTTCCAAAGCTTCAGCTCCACAGTATCGTACACTTTCTGAACTATAAAACCAGGATGCTGTTTACGGTTCGGAAGCTGCTTGTGAATCGGGACAAAATGCACCAAGCACTTGTGCATTACAGATTCTGCAGGAACCTCATCACGATGGAAACTATAAAACAACTCTCTAGTATCACGAGATTGCCAGCTTCCACCACCTTTCTTTGCTGCCTCTTCAGGCCGATAAAACCACTGACCCGTCACCATCATACTTCCAGCATTAGTTTGCGTTATATCCTATGGGGATAACAACCAACGGTTGTTTAAGTAAGAGATGTATGACTGATGTGTAGCTAAGATATACAGCAAGTTCTGCAGCTAAGGCCCATTTTAAGCATGAATCACATGAGAAAAAAGAAAGAAGAAGGAACTCATAAACAAGAGTATTCCCAGAACTTAAAGCTAATTAAAATTTATTAATCAATTCAAAGGGCAAAACATGAAGTAATTAGCTAGTCTTAAACTACTTTCTGGTCATTAGTCTTGGACCAATGAATTATTCCACCATCAGTGGAGCAGGAGTTCCATTGGCCACATCAAATGTTGAACCTTGGACTTCAAAGCTTGTAACCAAACTACCTCATCCTTACATTTGTATTCTACAGACGGAACCGAGAACATATAATAAGCCAAAACAAAAAGAAAAAGAAAAAAATTACCTTAATAATTGCAACATATGGCTTTTGCGTCTTATCCTCAGGAACCAAGAGTACAGGATCCTCCTAGATAGAACCCCAGTGAAGCAAAATTAAATACCAGAAAATTTACGGCATCAAACACTTTAAAAAAACTCATATTTGACGACACTAATGCGACAACTCTATATACACAAAACCCTAACCCTAACAATAAGCCAACTATAATTTAAAAAATGACTCACAAGATCGTAACGGTTGCCGTCGAACTCGAATGCCACGTAATGCCTCCGCCGTCCTCTTCCCTTCCCGGAAAACCTCACGGGTTCACCGACCGGCTTCGCATCCTCCTGTGGAGGTTCTTCTTCTTCTTCGTTCTCTTCCTCCACTTCTGGCTCTTCCCTCTTCTTCTTCTCGTCTCTCGCTCTCTTCTTCGCTTTGATTCCTCTCTCTTTCTCCTCTTCTTCTTCCTCCTCATCGTCTTCTTGAAGCTTCATTCTCTTTCTCCTCCTCTCGATCCCTTCCGATTTCGTTGAGGATCGTGTCTTTGGCGGCGGCGGTGGCACGTCGTCCTCGTCCTCGTCGCTGGTCGACACCTGCGCGAACCTTCTGTTTCCCATTTCTGGAATATTCCGGGTTTTGTTTGGCTTGTTTCCGGTTTGCGTTCAGTAAAACGACAGAAACTTACAGCAAGTGTTCGCCCAAATCGGTGGCGCTTGGTTTCGTGGCAAAGGGAATAGACAATTACGAATGCACTCGGGAGTCATGAGAAATTACAAATTTGTCTCCTCTAAAGTCCAGTCAAACGGTTTGACTATAAACTACTTCTCAACGTTGTGCTCTTTTTGCCATTTATAACTGAAATACATGAATCTTGGATGCACATTACATCTTTTATAATAAAAAATCAAAATAATCTATCTGAAGAGTTGATAACAGGAGACATAGTTCCAATCTCCAGTGAATTGGGAGGCAGGCTTCGGCCCTATTTGATAATCAAAAGAATGTATTGTATTAGTTGTTATTTGGTTCTATTAGTAGTTAGCTTATAGCTGATTTGATTAGTTGATTGTATTAGTTATTTGTCATTTGATATTTGATAAAATTAGCTGTTTAATATTAACTGTTTATGTGTAAAATGACTTATGAGGACATGACTTAAAAAAAATATAAAAGTATGAATATTATATATCTTAGTATTTCGTTGAATATTCTTATAAGAATTTAAAATTTAGATGTTAAATTCTACAAAAATTAAGTTTATAACTCTAATAAAAATATAGAATATATAATAATAATAATAATAATAATAATAATAAGAAGAAGAAGAAGAAGAACAACAACAACAACAACAACAACAATAATAATAAGTATTTTAACAATTTTAAATACAAAAATTA
This sequence comes from Erythroxylum tenue, assembly GCA_027568955.1. Taxonomy (NCBI): domain Eukaryota; kingdom Viridiplantae; phylum Streptophyta; class Magnoliopsida; order Malpighiales; family Erythroxylaceae; genus Erythroxylum; species Erythroxylum tenue. The sequence goes on from JAOSBM010000206.1 coordinate 25,287,812, forward strand.
TAATAAGTCTTGATGAATTTATTCTAAAATTAATTTAAAAATTCAATTGAAAAATCATGTCTTTAATTGACATCATTAGTCATTACTACATAGTTAGAAATCTATGTTTTCATACAGTATCAATTTTCACAATTTTTATATTAAATTTAAAACAACTCTCGGTATATTTAATCACAAATTCGATATATCTAATCAATAATATTAGAAAATGATAAATATAAACAAACATAAATTTTTATAACATTTCATAAGTATAAATTTTTATAACATTTCATAAACATAAATTTATAAAGAGGAGTTGTGATTTCAGACTAGTCAAAACTATTGCACATTGATCAACCATTTTGTATTTGAGAATGGTACTTTTGGCCAAAACTTTGATGGTCACATTCCCTCTTGTCTCAGTGCTCTTGGCAAACTTACCCTTCGCAAATGTCCCTTCGTCGATGGTACGACCCACTTCATACTTACCGACCCTTCTCGTCACCTTTTTCATTATTCTTTTAGGTTTATTGCTCCCTTTTAACACCCTTCAGAATTCCTAAAGAGAGAAAAAGAAAATTTTCAAATTCTGAGCTGAAGTCAAATGAAATTGAAAAAGAAGATAAATTTAACATAATAAGTGGAAAAACCAAGCAAATCCAGAAATCCCATCAAGAAAAGACATTAAATTTCCAAACTTTTAAGTCATTCCCTCACAAATTTCTCAAGAATCAAGTAGAAGCCACTAGTTCAGCTAGAAGAAAGCACTGACTTTCCTCGATCAGACAAGAGGTGCAGTCCATATCAGAAAGAAAGTTATGCACATTCCACCAAGAAAATCTTACCGGGAAACTGAAAAAGAGTGAGAAGGAATAACTTAATCACAGGAGCTCCTGGAAATGAAATCGAGATCAAACAAAAAAATGGTAAATACAGACTAATCAAGACAATTGACTTTTTGTAATTAATGTGATCTAACAATAATGTATTAAGTTGGCTTTATCTAACAAAAAAATGGTAAGTACAGACTAATTTGAGGATTGAACTGAAGAGGAAAAGAGTCTAGGTGGTGAAGAGGAAAAGAGTCAGATCTGGAGAGCTCTAACGAAGCTTTGTTTGAGTGAGAACAGAGAACTCCGGGAGAGCGATGGCCGAGGAGGACCACCACCAGGTAGCCTAAGAGTCGTCGGATTTGCCTTCTATGAAGAAAAGAGTGAAGAAGAATCCAGAGGAGAGAAATGAGACGATAGTAAGGAAGGCAACATCGACATTAATCAAAAAGATTTCGGCTGATTATACTGAAACACTCCTCTATAGGAGCTTATCCAAAATTAGCTGGTTGGGTTGAAGATGAGCTTATCCAAAATTAGCTGGTTGGGTTGAATCAGCCAACCCAACCAGCTAATACCCAAACACTTTTTATAGCTTTTTCCTAAAGTCAATAAGTTGAAATGAGTCAAACAGCCAAAAATGAGCTTATCAGCTCTTTACTTACCAAACAAGCCCTTCAACTCTCTCAATCCTTCAAGGCAAGATTGGAAAACCAATGGACAATTGCGGTGGTAGTGAAGTTGCTGGGATGCAGGATCAGATTCCAAACGATCAGCACCCGCCTAAAGTCCATCTGGAAACCCACCAGTCCTATAAAAATCATCGACCTAGAGCATGACTTCTACCTCATCAGATTCTTGGACGAAGCCGATTTCCTCCATGCGTTAACAGATGACCTATGGCTCATATATGGGCAAGCACTGTCGGTGCAACGATGGGAGCCCTCTTTCTGACCATCGCAGGGCCAAGTCCACCGTGCGATCACGTGGGTTAGATTCTTGGACCTACCCATCGCCCGCTACCACCCCGGCATACTCACGACTATGGGCAATCAGATTGGAAAAACAGTGAAAATAGATTAGCCTACCTTACAAACCCAACGAGGTCGCTACACACGACTTGCAGTAGACATAGACCTCAGTTCACCGTTGAAAACCCAAGTGGAGCTCGACGATGAGGCGATCCACGTGATGTACGAGGGGTTGCTGCAGTTGTGTTATCAGTGTGGCAAAGTTGGCCATGACATCGTGGCCTGCCCCCAACACCGCAGTGCAGAAACTGAGCATAACAACACCAGTGATGCCAGGACGGAGATAGCGCAGGAGCGCGATGCGACCATTGGGGAAGTAACGAGAGGAACGCTAGCATAAGCGCAGCCAACGGTATGCTTCTCCAACGGATACGGGCCTTGGGTTCAGGTACGGAGGAGACAGCGCCAGCCATCCCAATGGTCACCGCACGCAGCTACTTGCTTCCATGCAATGTCCCACTCCAATGGCACGTACCGTCGAGTCCTATCACAAGTCAGGGTCCAGATTTGCAGCCCTGGCTGGAAAGGACCTGATGGAGACTGAGAAGACAGTCACGGAGCCTCTAATTTTTAACAGCTAGGGACTAGGCAAAGAGTCCAACTAGGAGTACTTATTGGGCCAGGGCAGTCCACCCAGCCTAGACTCAATTCTACAGCATTTGGGCCCAAACAAAACCCCAAAAAAGGGTCTAGAGGACAGTCAGGTCTTCATAACCAACAACCCGGGGGAAAACTAGTCTTATTCCAAGAAGCGATTTGGATAGAGCCCCTTGCTTTCAAATCCAGCCCACCAACCAGGACAGCAATATAGCAATAGCAATCTCATCGCACACTGAGATGGTTTGCGAGAGCCAGGTCCTGGAAAACCGAGAGTTGGAAGTTGAGGAGCGGCTCCAAATTATGGAAGGAATAGAGAACCAAGCAGGGCCCCGGCCCAATAACATAAAGAGCTTATTGTTTCTCAGCAGACGGACCCTTCTGACATCGAGGGTCGTATTGACATACCAGAAGCAATACCTCAGTTGGAAAGTAACGAGCAGTAGACATCGTCAACCGTGGGAGAGGAGTCCAGTGACGCTCCCATCCGAGGTAGTGGTTCTAGTTAATTGTCTTTTGTTATGTCAATTCTGATTTGGAACTGTCAAGGGGCTGGGGGGAATAGTTTCTAAGTTATACTTCATAATTATCTTAGACTCTAACAGTCGGGTATCCTCATCCTACTGGAAACCTGGATTAGCAGAACTAAGGCCCACGACGTAGTCCATTCTTTGGGGTTCGACTACTCGTTCAGAGTCGAAGTCGAAGGATTCTCGGGAGGGATTTGGATGTTATGGAAAGCTGGTTATCACATTACTATTATCTTAGCTCATCGACAATTTATTCATACCACGGTCCAGTATGCTTCGCACTCGTTTGGCTTTGCCGCTGTATATGCTAGCCCTCAAGTCTTGACATAAAATTATCTCTAGCCGACGTTAGATTGAATTGGTCGATTGATTGAGCCAAGTTTACATTATAAATTAGCTGCACTTTCATAACTGTTTATGCACTTTTTGACTCCCAATTGATGACTTTTGTGCTTAAATTGATTCCTTATAATGAGCTCTTGTAATTCGCATTTTGTTAGTAAATTGTCACAATTTGATATTAATTTCTCTATAATTTTTCATGAGGACAATTGATACTTCAAATTGTTATTTTATATTGAAGGAACAAGGGAGTCAACCAGAAAGTCAACAGGTCGTGAGTTCCTTCTCACACGTCGCGGCGCGTGCAGACGACGACACGTCGCGACTAGCACCATTAGACATGTCGCGACGAGTAAGTGAATTCCATATGTCACGGCGCATATCATTTCACACGTCGCGACGTACAGACGGGGCCTCGGACTCTAAATGGAAATTTCCCTCACTGTAGTGGCCCGGCTCGCATCCATCATTAGCTATTTTTACCGAATTAGGTCATTCAGAAAAGGGGTTACACAGTCGGCCACAGACAGAGAGCTTCACCGAGAGCGATTTCTTCATTGTTTTCTATTTTGCAGATTCGGAAGCCACCAAGACAGACGATTCGCACACTCCACTCTCACCTTCTCATCTCTGATCA
>JAOSBM010000206.1:25291860-25303332 GCA_027568955.1 Erythroxylum tenue
GATTCGCACACTCCACTCTCACCTTCTCATCTCTGATCATCAATCATCATTCACGGATCACTTCCACAGTCAGTCTTTGGAGCCATGTCTAACATCGAGATTTCAGCAGTGATGGACATCGCCGGAGTTATGCTTGGCTAGGTTTCCGATCCTCTTGAAGATGTAGCGATGGCTTGAGTTCACCGAGGCTTCAAAAGGGGAGTAATCATATATTGTCTGAAGTTTAGTTATATTGTTGTAATAACTCTTAATTAGAGCTTATGATGATATAACTAGATTAGCATGGTTAGAGTTTAATCATGTACTGAACAATATTTTGGGATTTGGACATAGTTATTTGTAGAATTTTTGTTCTTAATATATGAAGTCTCATATATGTCATTCGGATGATTGCATTAACTCTCATAATTTGCCTAGTTGTGTTTGATTTCGATGGTTGTGTTTTGATCTGGTTGACCAATTGCATTAAGTTGTCCAATTTCCACACTAAGGTTTTTAACAAGGTTTTAATTAACGAAGTTCATTAATTAATTCCTTGGACCTAAAGAGTCCTTTAGGGTTGATCTTTCGAAACCTAGTGGATGTTATCCCTGAAAAATCATTTTGAACCGTGATGGTCTGAGCGCATTTTCAAGAGGTCTTTTATCCAATCGAATACAGCTTGAGTTTTTATTGATTTCATTTTTTCCAAAAATCCAAAAAGATACTTTTCTTACAATTTTCTTTAATTCAGTTGATTTTCTCAATTCGGTTTTCACAATACAAAAACCCCCTTTTTATCAGTTTTATTTACATTTTTGACTTAGGCTAGCTTTCAAACCTTTTTCGTCGGTTCCGAGAAGTGAGACGACCAGAGGTTACAGTTTATACTGCGATCTTGGAATTTTTTTAGTTTTTGACCGGTTTCCAAGGATTGATTCTAGGATCGAACGACGAGTCGCGATCATCGATCCACCCCTAGATCCTGAATTGTAGGCGGTGATTTTAATGCTAAGCTGGAGCTAACTGATAAGAGGGGAGGGGCCCAGGCTACCAGCGTTGTGAACAAACAGTTTCAGGACTGGGTGCACAGGAGTAGCCTTCACAACCTCGGATACGTAGTTTCCAAGTTTATGTGGCGCCGAGGAGTCGTCCAGGTTAGGTTGGATCAAGTTTTCGGTTCGACAGAGTGGCTTCACACTTTCCTGCATACGGTTAATTACCACTTACCTTTCCTCGAATCTAACCATAAACCAATGAGGATCATCTTCCAAACCCAGCCAACCAGACTTTCAACCATCCCAGGTTTTCGGTTCCAGAATGCTTTGCTCACTAATCCTGGGTTTGACGAGATTGTTGCAGAGCACTGGAATCCAGGTGAGGTGATTTTGTCCCAATCGATCGCCCACCTTTCCATGCACCTTATAAGCTGGAATCGTACTGCGTTCAGCAACATATTCTATCGGAAAAAAGAGACTAGTAGCACGGTTACAGGGCATCCAGCAAGCTATGACAGAGGACAATCTGGATGACCTGTTATCCCTGGAGGAACATTTAAGTAGGGAACTGCTGCAAATGCTTAGCGAAGAGGAAATCTATTGGTACCAGAAAGTAAGATGCGATTGGATCTCGAAGGGCGATAAGAATACTCGGTACTACCACACTCTCACCCTTTCAAAGTGAAAGAAACTAAAGATAGAAAGGCTCTTTAACTCTCAAGGGGAACATGTTACTGATCAAGACCAGCTTAGCAGCTTAGCTAGAGAATTCTTTGTCCACCTGTACACGCAAGAGGAGGGTCCGCGTCCTCGTCTTTAGCACTCAGGAGCATTTCCTTCTCTTTTGGAGGACCGCCTCCCAGATTTAGCCCTGCCAATACACCCCACGGAAATCAAACATGCGGTTTTTGGCATCAATCTGAATAAGGCCCCGGGGGTTGATGGGTTCAATGCTCTTTTCTTTCATAGACAATGGGAGTAGGTCGGGCCCAAAATTGTAGATTATATACGGGAAGTCTTTAAGATGGAACGATGGGAAATGGCGTTAAATCACACCATCCTAATATTAATTCCCAAAACCCCCTCCCCGACGAGTATAGCCCAGTTTTGGCCGATTAGTCTTTACAATGTGACTTACAAGATTATCTCCAAAGTCGTTGTCAATAGGTTGAAATCTCATCTCAATTTTCTAGTAACAGAGAATTAATGCAGTTTTATCCCGGGACGACACATAATCGACAATATCATCATTGCCCAGGAAGTCATTTACTCGATGCAGAAAAAGTAAGGGAAGAAGGGTTATTTTGCGATCAAAGTAGACCTAAAAAAAGCTTACGATCGACTTTGGTAGGAGTTCATTCAAGATACCTTAGAGGATATAGGGTTACCGGAGCACCTTATTTGGGTCATCATGCAATGTGTGACTACAGTATCTATGCAGGTAGCCTAGCAGGGTACAGTTTCAGAGCCGTTCAGGCCTTCTCGGGGCATTAGATAGGGCGATCCAATATCACCTTATCTTTTTGTTTTATGGATGGAACGATTAGGCCAGCTTATTTCACGAAAAGTAGGACAAGGTCAATGGCGGCCGCTCAAACTGAGCCCGACTGGGCCTCCTATCTCCCACCTCTTTTTCGCGGATGACTTGGTACTGTTCGCTAAAGCTACAAAGTCCCAAACGTAAGTTATCACAGAGACTCTGCAAGAGTTTTGTCCCGCCAATGTTTATTGCCTCAGTCAAGCCTTGGGCTTCAAGAGCACGAATAATTTGGAAAAATACCTAGGTGTGCCTTTGATTCATGAGCGATCCACACGGCACACCTATCAATACATCTTAGATAATGCCCATAAGAAATTGACAGGATTGAGCGCTAGGTAACTGTCTCTCGCGAGACGAGTCACCTTAACCCAATTTGTGATTTCGGCCCTTCTTATTTACACTATGCAAACTGTGAGACTGCTGAGGCAACTATGTGATGACTTGGAGAAAATCATGCGCAATTTTATCTAGGGCTCCATGGCGGAACCGAGAAAAGTGCACCTAGTGAACTGGGAGGCAGTCTGTCAGCCCAAAACGACAGGAGGCTTAGGAATTAAGCGTCTTAGGTCCTCCAACGATGCTCTTCTAACCAAGTTGGGCTGGGCTTTGATTACCTATCTGTTCGCCTTATGGGTCAGGATAGTTCGGGCTAAATACCGTATGGAGTCGCACCATGTCCCTCATACGGTAGCTAGGAGCGGAGCTTCAATCTTTTGGAAAGGTATTTCAGCGACTTGGCATTTTATTCGCTAAGGCTTAAAATGGCAACTGGGAAATGGTAGGCGCATTTCCTTTTGGATGGACAATTAGGCGAAGGATTGGGGACCTCTTTTCTTCGTGGTGGCATCTCCTATACCCGATAACGTGCTCTACGCTAAAGTAGTGGATATGAGGAATGATGAGGGCCATTGGCAGTGGGATTTGTTCCAACAGTACCTCCATGCCTTAGCTTGTATGGATATCGCCGAAATAACCCCTCCTGCTGATACAGACGGGAGGATACCATGAGGTGGGGTCCATATGAGAATGGTAGATTCACGATGGCATCCACCTATGAGCTCATCGAGGGGAGCCACGTGGGTGCTAATGCTAAGCTATGGGACTTAATTTGGAAATAGGCGGGACCCTAGTGTATCAGGGCTTACCTCTGGTTAGTGAGTAAGGAAAAGCTCCTGACCAACCAACAACGAATGGTTCGTCGTATAGCAACAGATAGCTGCTATCATATATGTAGACAGGAGGAATCCACTCTTCATGTCATCTGAGATTGCCCGCGGGTACAAGCTTTCTGGAGAAAATTCCCTTCGAGGGTGGTGGATACAACATTGTTCTAGCATGAGGTGAAAGAATGGGTGAGTTCAAACCTTACGAAGCACACACGGGCGATACAAGGGGATTGGGCGACCATCTTTGGAGTCACCTGCTGGATGTTTTGGTCTTGGCGTAACAAAAGTCTATTTGAAGCTGACTTTGTGTGTCCGGAGGATGGTTAGAGAATAGTTATGGAGTACGTGGAGGGGATGGTGAGAGCTAGGGCGATAAAAAACTGTGTGTTTCCGACGCAGGGCCTCTCAATGGTTAGTCTCGTTGAGTGGAACAAACCGCCAGAAGGATGGGTCAAAATTAACAAGGATGGAGCGGTTAAACACAGATCGTCCGTTGCTATAGCAGGCGGTTTAATTCGCAATAAGAATGGTCAGTGCTGTGGGGGTTTTATTCAGCACATTGGACGAGGGTCGACGCTGACTGTAGAACTCTGAGGAATCTACTCGAGCCTCACCTTGGCTTGGTTGCTAGGGTATCACCGAGTCATCCTAAAAGTGGATTCCCTCGAAGTCATTAACATCCTTTCATCTTCCAAAACAGTGTTTCTTGACAATATTTGTTTGCTGATAGGTACCTGTGGGCTCATCCAGCGAGATTGAGAGGTGTAAGTGCAGCATGTGTATCGAGATGAGAACCAATGCGTAGACCACTTACCAGCTCTCGCGAACCGGGTCAGTCTAGGCATTCACTACCTTAAGGAGCAACCGCTATCTATAGTGGAGCTCATCCAACGGGACAAAATTGACGCTTTATACCGTAGAGAAGTGCGTTAGTTAGCTTTTTGGGCTGTTTCTTCCTTTGTAAAAAAAGAAGAAGTGCTAAATGAAATGATCATTGAAGTCTTTAAACCTAGTCTCTATCACTAAAAAAATTCAAACGCAATACCTCCAACTAATTATTATAAATAGCTCAATCTTGTAATTTTCACACACTTAGACATTGCAGGATATGGAGTCAAAGGTTGCCCAAAATACGACTTTGTGGTTAGAGAAACTACTAAACTCTAGGGAAATACACATTGTTATGAAGTACAAGTGGCACTCATAAATCACATTGCTGTATGTCAATTTCCATGTGCTCTTCTCTCCGTCCTACACCACATTTATAGAGGGATGAGATTTTTACCACTCCCTAAAGCTCTTCAGCAAATGTGTTATCTTATCAATAACTGCTAACTGTTGTATTTGTGGTGATGTTGTCTCCAACATGATATGTTTACACGCAAAAATCCAAGTAGGAAGTTTTTCCAGGGTTTGTTTTCTTCTAAAGATGAGGAGTGTATGTAGACAGAGTGACAGACAGCACAACTTCAATAATGAAAGCATGTCTTAAGTAACAGAAATCGTCTAGTTTAGATTTCCCTAAAGGTTAGGGAGTTGAAGTGAACTTCTGATGCTATGGGAAGTGATGGGCAGGGTAGCGTCCATCTGCCATTCTCATATACTGTCCGATTATAGATGTATATACCTTGTAGAAAAGTTACGTGTCCATCAATAAGGATGATAAAGACCGACCAGCTCCACTAAATCAATGGATTAACTTTGAGGGAATTTCAATCGATTTTAAAGATGGTTCGAGTTAATTTCGATTAAAATAGTATTAATTATATTAAAATAATATTATTTTAATAAATATATTAAATTGTTAAAATTGGACCAGATCGAATACAAATTATGCAACTTAATTATGATCAAATTTTGGTAGGTTGAACACTAAATTTTAACCATTAATACTATAAAAGTTCAATTATAATTTGTAAAAAATTTAAAACCTTTTTATTTGACGTGGGTAATCCTAAATTTCAACATAGTATTAAGAAATTAAATGACATGTATTCCCTTGGTTGGAAGAGGAGGTCTATAAGTTGCTTAGTTGCTCCTTGCGATTTTTGTGTTTATGCACCTACGATCACACAAGAAAAGAATAAACTCTTTAAATCAAAGTAATGTAAACTATAATAATCCTAAAAAATGGCATCAAAAACTTATTTGTAGTTTTATATAGAAAAATTTTCAATATTGTAAGTATACAAATCGTAACTTATAGCATAAAAGATATCGATGCCACGAGAATTATTTGTTCACCCAAAAATTCGTTAAACTTTATTTAAGGAAAAAAAGAAGATTAATTAAAATTAAACAAAAAAACAAAGAACTAATAAATAAAATATGTACAACTACTTACTAAGCAGCAGTGAAATTGGTTAATTAATTAATAATGAAAGTTAGGAATGATTTCTATCTTTATTTGTTTTCCCTTTCCTTTCTCGATTTAATCACACTTGCTCATAGATATCCTATAGTTATGGTTACCTGCTCTCAAGATTTAATCACATAATTACAATTGAAATAGATAAGAGTTGAGTTGCAATCTCCCGATCTCTCAAAACGATTCCTAATTACTCAATTGGATATGAAGCATTCTTATGGAAAAACTAATAAATAATTAAGATCTCTCTTTAGTTGCCTATTAATTTAGTGTTTACAGGTATATTGTCGCACTAGCTCTCGTTGTGCAACCCATCGTAAGTGAATCAATCCAATCTCTTGATCCAAATTGATTATAAAACAATAAACATCACAAGCATATTCGTTGAATAAAAAATATAAGTTTAACAAATAATTCAAGAGTAATTCCTAAAAGAAGAATTTAGTAATCCATAGATTTAACTAAATATCCAAATCTAATCATCATAAACATTTAACAACAATAAGCAAATAAGAAAAGAGTTGAGAACCAAGTATAGAATCCTTCTCTTCTTTTCCTTGTGCTAGAAAATTTGCTACCCCTGTTTGTGTTTCTTCATCCTTTTCAGGTGTTTATGATGAATTCTAATTGCTTCTTCTAAATTCAATCGCTTCTTCCTCTATATCCTTGAACAATATCCTTATATAGCAACAAATTAGGATTTCTGGGATATACATAGGAGTCATGTAGATGACCAAGTATCTCCAAAAACACCTTAATTTTGGACTTTACACAATCACGAAAGCTTCCACTGGCAACATATAGTCGTGTATGTCAACATACATGGGAGTGTAACTTCACATGGGCAGGAATTGTGTTTTTGAAGATCCACACATTTACAGTGACTTACATGATCACTATACATAACCGTGTATCTCCAAAATTGCTCTAATGCTTCCATTCCATGTCACGCTTTCACCCAAATACTTCTCCTCTAGGTCTATAAAAGCAATTATCACCTAAAACATGCTTGATGCAAAATAAGTGCCAAAAATACTATAAAACTCTTAAATAACAAGCAAAACATATTAAATATAAGTATATCAATATAATCAAATAATCATTTATCATATGACCTAAGTGCTTCATATCAAATTTGCTACCTAACTAAGCCTTTAGCATGTTCACAAGATTAATGCTTGGTGTAATAGTTAACATATCATCAACATATAGAAGTAAATAAATAATAGAACCATCATAAATTTGATGAAAGTAAGCACAATTGTCATAATTGCTCCTAGAATAGCCTTGCCCAGTCATAAAAGCATCAAAGCGTCAATACCATTATCTAAATGATTGCTTTAATCTACAAAATGACTTCTTCAACTAACAAAAATGATGCTTTTTGCTAGGGACTGCAAGTCCCTCAGGCTGTTGAAAATAGATCTCCTCATCAAGATTACATTGGAGAAATGCAGTTTTAACATCCAACTACTCTAGCTGAAAATCATGCAAGACAACTAAAGATAAAAGAATTCGAATAGATGTATGACGGGAGAGAAAAATTTATTAAAATAAACACTCTCCCTGGGGTCAAAGCTACAAACCACATATCTTGCCTTATACCTTTTAATTTCAACCCGAAGGATGCCTTCCTTGACCTTTTAAATCATCTTGCAACTAATAACACACTTATCCTCAAGAAGCTCAACTAAATCACATTTCTGATCTCTTTTTTTTAAAGACTCAACCTTTTCTTGCATCGTAGCCAACCACTTATCAGAAACTGCACTAAAGATGGCATTAGAATAGATTTTAGGCTTATCGTAATCATTAGTCTCCTGTGCAGCTATCAAGGTGCATACAACTAAATCACAGTTATAATAATTATTTAAAATACTCTTTATATGTGACCCATTAGCTTCTTAATATATTAGTAATGATTATAAATAATTTTTAATTCATAATTAGAATTAGATAAATTAAATATCCTTTTAATTTATCTTTAATTCTCCAATTAATTAATTTATAACTATAGATCAAGAACGAAGTTTAATAACATGTCATGATTATTCAAATATTATGAATGTCAAAGTAATTTGACTTAACATATCTATGCATAGTTATGATGTATAATTTAATTATTTTGTTATCTAATGTTCTAATTGAAAATAAAATATGAAATTAATATCTAATTTATTTAAATCCAAATATATTCATTCTTACTAAGTTGTAACTAATTTATAATTAATATTTGAAAATAATTTTTTTAAATGTTAATTCACTTTGACCAAAGATTTTTTAAATCACTACTAATCAAAGATAGTGGAACATTCTCCCCAATTACTTTAGGGTAATGAATATTTTATTCACTTACTCAATTATCTCCACATAATTCATACTATATCTAAGCTAGAGATGACATTTGGCCTTCGACTTGACCAACTTGGCTCTGCCTAAAGTTAATGGGCTTAACCTGAGTTGGTCGAGCTTCGGGTCGGGCTTGACTTCTTTTTAGAAAAATTTTGAGCTTCTGGCCAAGCTAGGCTCTGACTTGGGCTTCTAGCTCAAAACTAGAAAGTTTAAAGTGAAAATGACGTTATTTTTCTAAATTTGAAATTGAAAAATCAAACTAGGCCTGGCCCCAAACATAACATTTTGAGCCTATGCCTAAGCCCAATCCATAAAGATGAAATTTAGGTCCAGGCTCGGCCTCAAATTGAGGTCAACGAGCTAGTTTCTAATTGACTGGGCCTTGGGTTTAAGCTAGGGTTCCTCGGGCCAGATCCATTACTATCGCTACCAGCCTGCCCCAATGTCATCCCTAGTCGAAACACTACTAACAGAATTACTCTAAATAGAAATAGGTCATAAGTAACATCAAAATATACTAATTCCCACTGTAGATAACTTAGTAATCTCAAGTCTAAAGATCAATTATACATCTTTCATAATAAATAGATTTTACAGACACATAAGTAATGTTCTATTCGGGATCCTCATAATTGACTTCATTCAATAAATACATAAATGTAATATAATTTTTATAATTATGATCTCATCAATATTTTATTAGTCAAATATATTTATTTCATGAAATTTATGAAATTATACGTTAGTTAATTAAACAAACAAATGACATAAAAATGTTTTTCATTAATTATATCACAAAATTTATAATTAACCAATTAACTATAGGGTATAAACCAACACCTCTCGTATATTTTTTCTAAAAATTTTCTTTTGTCTTCCAACAACCTAATTCTAATCTCATTCCCAATAATACTAATCCTTCTCCACTAGTTTGAAATGTTGTTTAGTTTCTCCACATTACTCTCTTTTTCAAAGTCAGGAAGAGAGAGAGGGAGAGAGATGTGAGCCACCAGCTTGTATTTGGAAGGTGCTCGACAATTGCTATAGACATAGAGTTGAATGTAATTGATGAGCCTATGTTATCTTGTTTAGGAATCCACAGACCCTTCTTCAACGCCATTATAATGGTAAGGAGTTCTCGCCTTGTTTATCGTTTCCTTTGTCAAAGGACCAACCACAATGTCTAAGACCAATAAGGTTTATGTATATGCACATGATTGAAGTAGATTAACCATTTAGTATTTCAACAAGTAAACAAATTTTAATTAAACATTTTATATTGTTTACATAATTTAAATTACAAATGAAAATTATAATATTTCATGCATTAGAGGTTGCAAACATATAAAGGCAACTGTATCACCAACTACTAGGTAGAAGAAGTAAGGCTACAGACTATCGGATCTCTTTAGACCCCGCACTTAGCAAGACTTTAACTGGGTGTTGTTGCTGATGATATCAAGACTATAATGGATACTATATGCACAATTATGAAAGCTTGTATTGCCAACTTACAATTTGAGGATATATATATATATACACACACACACTACTTTTTTAGGGTAAAAAGGGGTAGAGAAAATGCCTCGAGCCAATGTTCGAGTACCAGGCGCTACGGCGCTGAAGTAACCCATGCCATACTCCCAGGAAAAGCTCAAACGACCTTCAACAAAAGGGTGGAAAAATATCCAGCTATAAGGCATGAGCGAAAAAAAAAATAGACCCATAACATCTATGTCAGCCTTTTGCTATCTTAATGCATTCAAAACAACGCGCTTTCTAAATGATCCCTCTAGACACGAGAGGGATTACCGAGCCTCTCTCCGAGACAATGCCCAGATCGTTACGCCTTTCGTGCGGGTCGGAACTTAATACATACATATATATATATATATATATATGTCATTTGGTATAATTACACCTTTCGTGCGGGTCGGAACTTAATACATACATATATATATATATATATATATATATACATGTCATTTGGTATAATTCAACTCAATCCATGCCTTGATTTGAAACATATAATAGATTGGAAACAAGCCTCGCACTTGCTTGTTCCATCAACAACTTGCTTGGTCCATCAATAAGCAACACATAATAGGCAAGAAATGGAAAAAAGAAAAGGTACCTTGTCCGTAAACTAATAATCATGCATCATAATATGATACTAATAAATTATCATGTAACTTAAACTATTTTGGTTAAAGTACTTATTTTAACTTTATTGAATCAACAAAGTTTTACATTTCAAATCCATCTTCTTCATAATATCAGTAAATTATGCATATGTTATTAATTAATTGATTTAAATTTTTAACAATTAGATTGAAGGAGATATAAATTGACAGAGGAATTTCTACATCCAAATCTCTAAACTTTAAGTGTAAAGAAGAGCATTTTCTTCCCTCAAGAGAAATTGTTTGCATTGAAAGAATATGTGCATAATATTGAAGTGCATTTACATGTATTTGATGAGACTAGAGAAAAAAAAAACTTGAAATTGTTCAAAAGAGACGAAAAAGTATCATCTTTTTAAATGTGGACAACTCTATTACCAACATATTCACTGCCAACATCCGGTCTTCGAACATAAATCCACATATAGGGGACTAAAGCATACATGTAACACCTCAATAAGCATAGGGGACCACGACATACAATTATAAACAAACAAGCAGATTTAGGTGGCCAAACATATAAAACATAAAAGCTAGATAACAATGGATTTACCACAATGACTTGTCGACTTCTTGTTCAGAAACTCGAAGATCGTGTGAGTTGCTTCTAACACTAGAAACAATGTGTGGGAGAAGAAGAAATAATTAGAGATTAGGGAAGTCCGAAATCGTTTGAAGAATATTTAGGTAGGACTGAAACTAATCGAACAATTGTCCGAAGGATACACAATTAGGGATTGGGGCTTGAGGAAGAAGGAAGAACGACGGATTCGATTGAAGCTTCAAAATGATGTGTGTTAGGTCAAGACGAGCATCATTGGGGAAGGGAAGAGCTTTAGTGTGTGTTTGGTTCAGCTTTTGGAGACTCCAAAAGCACTTTTTCCTA
>JAOSBM010000206.1:25303432-25321702 GCA_027568955.1 Erythroxylum tenue
ACAGTCAACTGGCTTTTAAAAAAAGCTCTTCTCAGAAAAGCTCTACTGACAAAAGCTCTACTGATAAAAGCTCTACTAATAAAAGCTCAACCAAACGGACACTTAGACGCATTGTAGGTCTCATTTCCATTAAACTCAGACACCAAAACGCTTCGTTGAAATGAAAGTGAGATCTAATTGTATTTAAACTCAAGCATCAAAACACACCATTTAAATGATAGTGAGACCTACTTCTATTTAAACTCAGACTCTCAAAATGCGTCGTTTAACCTCCTGTGAGACCCCCTTCTATTTTTTAAAAATTCAACGTCATCAATGTAGACACATTGTTAGTCATTTCATTTAGTCGGAGGTTATCTTAAACATTTTTTATATGTTAAAATTCAATTTGGCCGCTCCAAAATATTAGAGTTTAACTTAAATTTTAGTATAAATGTGAAAAGTAACATGCTATTCCAATTAGTTACTTGCGCTTCGGACGCACAAATCTGTTCTTTCGCTAAAACCATCCAAGCCGTTCACTTAAGTCGTCGCTTATTTCGAAGCACGGGATATGTTGCGATCAACTGACACGTGTCACCAATCCTCGAGTACATTTTCATTTCCACGGTGAGAAATGGAATCAGTCAATTTCGGAGTGGAGGGTGACATCGGACGGCTGAGCGTGAAGATGCCTTAAAAAGGTTTCTGACACTCATGCAGGCGGCGAAACCTACCGTAGAGATAATGAAACAGAAGAAGGGCGAGTCGTCCACCCATACAAAATATAAATTACCATTTGGTAATTGCCTAGACTTCTAAACCATATTAGGTAAGTCTATCCAAAATTTCCACGCCATAAAATATGCATTGGTAACGAAATTTCCCACGAAAACCCCATACTATATATATATATATATATTAAATAACAACAAGCAGAGAAGCCTCACCAGCTCAGAGACTCGGAGGCCTTTTGTTTCTCTCTGGTGACTCTTTAATAGTAGGTACGTTTTTGGAAACCCTAGGATTCACGTTCTTTTGATTGTTCAGTTTTATGCTCTTGGAGCCTTACTGGTAACTGAATTTGTGTGTTTCGGTGACGTATTCATGAAGTGTGTGCTTGTGGGTTTAGTGGATGAGTTGTGAGTGTGGCTGCTTGGTGGAGAAATGGGGAAAGGTAGGCCTAGGGCTGTGGAGAAAGGAGTTCTGGGGCAGAATTTGAATGTTGGGTCATCTGAGTCATTGCATGTGCCACTTGCACCTGTGTATTATCCAAGCGACGAGGAATTTAAGGACCCTTTGGAGTATATATACAAGATCAGGGTAGAGGCTGAGAAGTACGGGATTTGTAAGATTGTTCCACCTAAAAGTTGGTCTCCGCCTTTTGCATTGAATCTGGATAGTTTTTGCTTTCCCACAAAGACTCAGGCCATTCATCAGTTGCAGGCACGGCCTGCATCTTGTGATCCGAAGACATTTGAGTTGGAATACAGTCGGTTTTTGGAGAGTCATTGTGGTAAGAAGTTGAAGAAGAGGGTGGTTTTTGAAGGGGAGGAGTTGGATTTCTGCAAATTGTTTAATGCAGTTAAAAGGTTTGGTGGGTATGATAAGGTTGTGAAGGAGAAAAAATGGGGTGAGGTTTCTAGGTTTGTGAGCTCGGGTAGGAAGGTTTCTGAGTGTGCAAAGCATGTTTTATCTCAATTGTACCGAGAACATCTTTATGATTATGAAAACTACTATAATAAATTGAGTAAGGAGGTGGCTAGGGGTCGGAAGAGGAATTTGCAAGAAAATAAGAGAGTTCAAAACAATTTTGATGCCATGCGCTTGAAAATGAGGCGAAAAAATGCCAGTGGTAAAAGAATTAATGTTAGCAGTAAGATAGAGGAGGAGGAGGGACTTGATCAAATATGTGAACAGTGTCGAAGTGGTTTACATGGTGAAGTGATGCTTTTGTGTGATAGGTGCAATAAGGGGTGGCACACTCATTGTCTCTCCCCACCATTAAAGCAAATCCCACCTGGCAATTGGTATTGTTTCGAGTGCTTAAATTCTGACAAGGACAGCTTTGGCTTTGTGCCCGGGAAACAATTTACTTTAGAAGCTTTTAGACGTGTTGCTGATCGTGTCAAGAAGAGATGGTTTGGCTTAGGATGTCCTTCATGGGTACAGATGGAGAGAAAATTTTGGGAAATTGTGGAAGGATCAGCAGGTGAAGTTGAAGTAATGTATGGAAGTGATTTGGATACTTCTGTTTATGGCAGTGGCTTCCCGCGACTAAGTGATCAGAGACCAAATTCTGTTGAGGCTAAGGTATGGGATGAGTATTGTGGCTGCCCATGGAATCTCAATAACTTGCCAAAGTTGAAAGGTTCAGTGCTTCGTGCTGTTCATCATAACATTACTGGTGTGATGGTCCCCTGGCTATATGTTGGCATGGTCTTCTCAGCTTTTTGCTGGCATTTTGAAGATCACTGCTTTTACTCAATGAATTATCTACATTGGTATGTTTTCACGTTTACTTGCAGACACATTTTGTCTTGCTATGAAATGGGAAACGATAACTTGTAGTAATTGGTTGCTAATAGTATTTTATGTATGCAGAAGCGAGTTTAATAATGAATGATGTCGTAATGGGATAGTCCTGTTGGACATATTTTGCATGTTTTATGTTAACTATGAAATGTTCTAGAACAGAAATGGTGTCCTTTTTACTAAGTAACCAAGATGGTACTTTTGTTTAGAGGTTGTTGGAGCCTATTCATTAGTTTTGGCATTAGGAATTGGCTTTAATCAAATAGATAAGTTCTGGTGTTTTATTTGATAATAGCTCTGACTTTTCTTGCATTGCAGGGGAGAGCCTAAATGTTGGTATAGTGTCCCAGGTAGCGAGGCCAGTGCTTTTGAGAAGGTAGTTATTTAATGTATATCTCTCTCCAACTTCTTGGATGAAAACTTCGTTCTATAGTTCTGAAAAATATTTAATCTATTTATGGATCAGATTATCTGGATTTTCAGTTCCCACTTATATGGTGTATACTTTTCTTGAGAAGTTCCACTTCCCTGTGAAATTTTACCTATTTATTCTGGTTTCCAAATACTTATGCTTCCACCATTATGCAGGTGATGCGGAGCAGTCTTCCTGACCTTTTTGATGCGCAACCAGATTTACTCTTTCAGCTTGTAACAATGTTGAATCCTTCTGTCTTACTAGAAAATGGAGTTCCAGTCTATAGCGTACTGCAGGTGTGATACTTAAAGAACATGAAATGCATATTATTAACTTACTGTGTGCTTTTCTCACTTCATATCATAAACAAGCTCATCATTAGAGAAACTGGTTCCTGATTTTCTGAAAGAATATACAACCATACTGCTGAAATTGACATTATCAATTGTTACAAGTGAAGGTATTACTGTGTTGTAACATTCTACTGTAGCACTTCGGTTTGCAATTTACCAACTGGCAAGGAATTTGTTTGACCCTTATCTCTGTCCAACTTGGCTTCATGTACTTAAAATATTCATACTTCTCAGTGACTGTTGTAGCTGAATTGGTGTTATTGATATATTCTTTCTTTTCTCTTTTCCAGGAGCCTGGAAATTTTGTTATCACCTTTCCTAGGTCGTACCATGGTGGTTTCAATTTTGGTATGGAATACCCTCCCAAGATGGGCATATTCTTGATGAAAAGGCTTTCGTTTAAATTCCAAGCTAATAAACTGGTAATTTTTTGTAATATAATAGTCGTTGATTCTTCAGGTTTGAATTGTGCTGAGGCTGTCAATTTTGCTCCTGCTGACTGGCTACCACATGGTGCGATTGGAGCAGATCTGTATCAGATCTATCATAAAACTGCTATTTTATCTCATGAGGAGCTTCTTTGTGTGGTAGCCAAGGTTACAAGTTTTCTTAACTCTAGTTTGTACTTTCTAACATTGGCAAATAGTATGCAAAGTAATCTCTCAACTTTGAAAGGCTTTTCAAGAGAGGAAGCTTACCAAAGATTCTGGGAATTAAGGATGACAATAACTCTTGGGGCTACATTGTACCAAAAAGGGAAGAAAAAAGACCATAATAAATGATAAGCATTGCTGGAACTGCCAAAGGTCTTGTTGTTTAAGGTGCAATTGAGATCTGATACAGTAACACAATTTGCCTTAAGTGTAACATGAGTCATGGTAGGGGATCTGCTAACTTTCTAATCCAAGAAATCAAGTGGAGAAATTCTTTCTTGGACTTGGATGGTTGGAGTGTAGAGGACTACTAAATGGGTAACTTTATTCAGTTTAGAAGTACATTCGAGTTATTGTTGACAAAATCTTTTCCATTTGACTTTGATATCATTTGGTTAAGAAAAAGTGAACTATGAATATACCTAGTTTGCTGATTTTTCCTTTTGACAACATTCTTGAGTAATCATATTCAAGTATTTGAGAGCCGAGTTGTCCAATCAATTGAGTGTTTAATTATTTTCTTTGCTCCTAGCAGAGTAATTCTGATAGCAAAGTATCTCGGTATCTGAAGAAAGAATTGGATAGGATATATACCAAGGAAAGAACCTGGAGAGAAAGGCTCTGGAAAAGTGGTGTAATCAAATCATCCCCCATGCCTTCACGAAAATGTCCTGAATATGTTGGCACTGAAGAGGTGATCCAATAATTGTGGCACAGTTTTTTTCTTTCCAAATTTGACATTTTATGGGACAGTATAATTTATTGACAGGAATTGGTAATTCTGGCAGGATCCGACATGCATTATATGTAAGCAATATCTTTATCTTTCTGCTGTTACATGCTGCTGTAGGCGTTCTGCATTTGTATGTCTTGAGGTAAGCAAGCTTCACTGATCGGAGAAATTTTCCTGCAGTTGTCCATCATAAAAACTGTATCATTTGATCTTGCTAATTTGGAAAAGAAGTTAAAGATCCTGTCTGTTTTTCAGTTCATAATATCTATGTTTCTATTTATACAATTGAAAGATGAAACTTTTAGAAGTTAAGACTCATGAAATTGGTTGTAAAACTTTTGACAGTTACACGATTTTAGTTATGATGTCTGTACTTTAATTAATGCATAATTCTGTGACCAAATATGAATATGATGGGAAGTCATTCTTTTCTTGTTCTAAACTAGAATTATTGTGGACTTTTACTTTGTAGCATTGACATTACTTTTCTTGTGGTATGGTACTATATAAGTTAAAGTATTTGCTTCTCATTGCAGCACTGGGAACACATTTGTGAATGCAAATCCAGCAAACTATGCCTTCTTTATCGCCATACTCTTGCTGAACTATATGAATTGGTGATTACAAAGGGGAAATGTAATTTTGAGGAGAGCCCACAGAGTGATGATTCGCTGTGGCAAATATCTTCTTCCCATGACCCAAATGACATGACTAAGAAGGTTACTTTTACCATTTAAAGACTTTTGGCTGAGTGGTAGCTAGTTGTCAAAAACACCTGATTTGTTTATCTGTAAAATTAATTCTTTGAAGTTATGTTTTTTAACCAGAGATACAGGATACATGCATGGTCGTGTTATGATCTGGTATGCTGCTAGTATGGTTTTTTGTGCTATTGATAATGAGCTTGGTTACCTCTCTATATTTGAGGTTTGAGTTAATGATTTTGAATAGCTTAAATGACAACTGAAAGCAAGTTACAGGTGGTTTTAGTTAGAACCATTTGATGTGTAAAGACCGGGTTGTAGATTTTGAGCTATAGAGCTGGTTGCATTCTACTGGTTTAAGAAAATTGATACAGAGAGGTTCTGTTTTTATGGATTTTTTTGATAGTTAATATCTTACACATTAGTGAGTTATTCTAATTTGTGTTTTTATACTATTTTTATGTATGATACTGTGCTGTGAGATCTTCCTTGTCTTTGTGAACATATGGTGTCCTATAGTATTTTCTTGTGTATCAGTAACATATGCTTAAATTTATGTGAGTCACTCTGTGCTTGTTACTCAATGGTCATTTACTTAAGGTAATGAAATGCATATAGGTCCAATGTGGCGTTGTCTCTTTTTCTGAACTTGCACAACAGTGGCTTTCGAGCTCCAGCAAGATTTTACAGAATCCATATTCTGATGTCGCATATAATAAGCAGCTCAAAGAAGCTGAACAATTTCTTTGGGCGGGTTATGAGATGAATGCAGTGAGTAACCATCATTTACGTCACGTTGGTTGCCTATAATTATGTATATTGTCAAAGTAGCTTATAAGGATGCACTGTTTCTTTTGAAATGTAGGTCCGAGATGCAGTTAAGAAATTGAATGCTGCTCAGAAGTGGTCAGATGGGATAAGGGATTGTCTTTGTAGAATTAAAAACTGGTTGTGTTGCCACAATTGTGATTTTGAGAGAGTTCACATGGATTATATTAAGCGGCTGCTAAATCTGGATCCTGCGCCTTGTAATGAGCCTGGTCTTCATAAGTTGAAGGTTACTGGTGTCCTGTGTATAGTCTCTGTATTACTTCCTCTAGCCAATGAAACTCTTTAACTTTTTCAATTTTTTCATGCAGGAATATGCTGAAGAGGCCAGGTTGCTGATTCAGGATATTCATTCTGCTTTGTCATCTTGCTCAAAGGTATCATATACATCTCGTTGCTCTCTATTGAACTGTAAGCTTCGCATGTAAAATAATGATTTTTTGTTTCTGAATTATAGTGCTGCTCCAGTTATGTGGTGATACCAATGATCAATTTATTTACTTAGTTGCACTTTGGATTCCAGATATCTGAATTGGAGTCACTGTACAAACGAGCTTGTGAGATTCCAATCAAAATAGAAGAAATTGAGAAGTTATCCCAAAAAATTACATCAGCAAAGGTATGTTTCTTGTTTTTATACTTGCTCTGATGAGACTTATGTAAGTTATGGACTCTTAGGGTGCAATTCAGGTTTTTGTAAATAGCATGCTTAAGCTGTATGGATTTTCTTATTGTGATGAAGACTTAAAACCATACAATTTGTGTTCCTGCCCATATTTTGTCAATTTCTCTGAACTTTTCTGTGCTCCACCATTATGGCATTTGCTGTTGCCTGCTTATTATTACTGTTATTATTATTATTTGCATTAGTCTTTATTATGCAAGTTTTTTAGGCAATTTGATTTTTTAGATTTTATCCTTGTTCATTTAGTTGCATAACTTGCTACTTGACCTTTAGGTTTTGGTAGACAACGCAAGGAAGTATTTATCAGATGAATGCTCCAGTATGATTGATATTGATGTTCTCTACAAATTGAAGTCAGAGGTAATCTGAAATCAATTTAGTAAAATAACCAGAATATTATATAAGTTCTCATGTTTGGTTTTGACATTTCATTGTTTTCTTTTATTTAGATAATGGAGCTTCATGTTCAACTCCCTGAAACAGATGTGCTTATGGATCTGTTAAGTAAAGCAGAATTATGCCAAGCTCAGTGTATTGAAACAATGAGAGCTCCTTGTACTCTAAAGGTTAGCCTTGCATTCCTTCTTCCATTCTCCTTTTTCCCTAATTCCAACATAGCCAGGAAATTTATTCTTGTAATTTTGGAACTTTATTTCATGCAGAATGTTGAAGTACTTCTTCAAGAATGGAATAATTTTAAAGTTAATATTCCGGAGTTGAAACTTTTGAGACAAGACCACATTGATGTGACTTCTTGGATTGATCGTTGTGATAACATTTTGGTAAATGTGCATGAACGGGTGGATCAAGATGCTGTGGTTGATGAATTAAGATGTCTTCTGGAAGAAGGTGCATCTTTGAGAATTAATGGTTAGTTTATTGAAACATTCATGTTGGTTATTATAGTACTTTAATGTCAAATATTGGGTACCTACTGTTGTTATTTTTGTTCTGATCTATTTTCTCACGTTATTAATTCTGTGGGCAGTTGATAAATTGCCAATTGTAGAGGTTGAGTTAAAGAAGGCTCATTGCAGGGAAAAAGCTCTGAAGGTAACTCATTTGAGCTTTTCGTTGGTGTTATCTTATGTAAGAACATATTCAAGCTGAACTAGCTAATTGATTGCTATCTTTTGCTGAATGTACTAAAGTTTAGGAAACAAAAGCTGGTGATTATGATTAGGAATAGTTAATTTTTATGGATCTTAGCATAATCATTTTTGGCTGGTTTACAGGCACATGATATCAAAATGCCTTTGGATTTTATTAGGAAACTGATGATTGAGGCTGCAGTGTATGTGTTCTAAACTTGCTTCAGCAACCTTACAATTAATAAAACCATTTGTTTTCATTTTCCGGTTTCTCCTATTTACTTCTTTATAACAACTCAGACTACAGATTGAGAAAGAGAAATTATTTCTCGACTTATCTGGAGTTCTTGCTGCTGCTAAGTGCTGGGAGGAAAGTGCTGCAAAGATTCTTGCTCATGAATTTAGAATATCTGTTTTTGAGGACATCATAAGGTTTTGTGTGTGGTTTACTTGTTCTTTGACATTCTGATTTTTATCTACCTTCCTTTTACCTTTTGTGATTGCCTAGCTTTCAATCTTATAGGAGTGCAGCAGACATAAATGCGATTATGCCATCTCTAGCTGTTGTTGAAGATTCTATAACAATAGCCAAGTCTTGGTTGAAGAAATCTGAACCATTTTTGACATCTTGTTCAAACATGGTGCCTGGTTTTTGTCCTTTACTAAAACTGGAGACCTTGAAGGTTTGTGCTGCGTTTGACAAATTGATTCCTTTATCCTCATTGACCATGTTTATGGAGGATGATTTATGGTCTACAGGAGCTGGTTGTTCAGTCAAAGGTACTTAAGGTACCTTTGGAAGAACAGGGAATGCTTGAAAATGTTCTGAAGAATTGTATCGAGTGGAAGCAGGTTGCCTGTGCTGCATTGCAGAATGTTGAGTGTGTCTGTGACGTGCGATATATTTCTGATGGAAAGATCGGTGGCCTTGTCACAAAAATTGAACTTCTGGTTACTAGATTAGAAGCTGTCACAAAGGCTGGTTTATCACTTGGATTTGATTTTCCTGAGATTCCAAAGCTTCATAATGTTTGTTCTATGCTGCAATGGGCGGCAAGGGTGCTTTCTTGTTGCTCAACTGCTCCTAAATTAGAGGTTAGCAATATTATGTGTGTGGGATCTTGACCTCTCTGTTATTTTCCTGTTCAAGTTTTTGTATTTTTGATATTTCTGAAGAAGCATGTGACGTCCTTGTTTTAAAAGTCTTTCTTGATTCAGGCTTCTTTGAAGTTCCTAGTGCTCTGCATCTGTTTATATTGTACACCACTGTTTTAACTTCAAATATATTAAGAGATGTGGCTTTTCTGATTTTTGGAATTTCATTAATTATATTAAACTGGATCCCCATGACTGATACCTAATGCCATCATGCATGATTTATTTGCTTTTTGACTAACACTTCTGAGTTTCCCCCATTATCTTTTGCAACAACATTCACATCTTTCATGTGCATTAAATCTTTTTTGATTGTTTAGTATAAAAGATTGTTAAATTATGTATTGTGACTTTTCATCTAATCCACTCATTTTCAGAAGCTTCTTTTTCTATTTTTTCGTAGGATGTTGACTGTTTGATGACAATAGCAGAAAACCTATCTGCTTCTTGTGTTTCTGGTACTTTCTGGAGTTCTTTGATTATTGGGGTCAAATGGCTTAAGAAAGTTGTGAGAGTGATTTCTGTGCCAAGTAAAATTGAAAGAAGCAGTTTGAGTGATGCTGAAGAAGTTCTTGCTGAGTCTAAGGTATTTGTTGGTATTATCTGCTCTTGAGTAGTGTGAGCTTCAGTTTTGTTGTAGTAAGTCATCCAGTCTTTCAGAACTTAGTTCTAGTATTTGTGAAGAACAAAGTGGAAAAACAGAGCGCTTGATGAATATTTAAGACCCTTGTATCATTTATATAGAAGTCATTACATAGGGAAAGAAAACCTTAGTAATAAATAGGAAATCATACACTAAAGAGGTAGATCATACTCTCCCTAATGTAGATATTACTCTTCCTAATATAGATATTTGCTAACACTCCCCCTCAAGCTGGAGCATACATATCATAAGCTCCGAGCTTTTTACATATAGGTTTCAATTGAGACCCCCCTAATGCTTTAGTGAGTAAGTAAGCAAGTTGATCTTCTGACTTGACATATGGTGTCTCAATCAATCCTTCTTGAAGCTTTTCATGAACAAAGTGACAGACCACTTCAATATGTTTGGTTCTCTCATGAAAGACTGGATTCGAGGCAATATGAATGGTTGCTTGATTATCACACATCAGTGCTCAAAACCAAGTTCCCCGAGAAGATGCTTTAACCAAATCAACTCACATGTAGTATACGCCATAGCCCTGTACTTAGATTCAACACTAGAATGTGCAACGACTGCTTTTTACTTTTCCATGACACCAGGTTTCCACCAAAAAATACACAGTAGCCTGAAGTAGACCATTGGTCATAAGAGCCTACCCCGTCTGCATCTGTTACGCTTGAATATGAATGTGTCCATGATTCTGGTAAAGAAGACCTTGCCCTAGAGAACCTTTCAAATATCTCAAAATTCTAATAACTGCATCCCAATGACTAGTTCGTGGAAATCCCATAAACTGACTCACTACACTTGTAGCAAACGAAATATCTGGACGAGTAACAGTCAAATAATTCAGTTTACCAACAAGTCTTCGATACTTACCTGGATCTTCCAACTGCTCTTCTTTATCAGCATTAAGTTTTACATTTGGTTGCATCAGGCTATCAACTAGCTTTGTTCCCAATAGACTCGTTTCCTCTAGAAGATCGAGAACGTACTTCCCGACCTTGCTACCCAGAAAATATTTTAGTAAACCAAGATCCTTTGTTTGAATTTGTAGGAATGACTTTAAAGATTGAATTCTTGCTTTATCATCTCCAGTAATAACAATATCATTAACATACACAATCAAAAGAATTTTACCAGCCTCATAGTGACGATAGAACAGAGTGATCCACACCAATGTAAACCAAACTCCATAACCACTGTACTAAAGCGCCCAAACCAAGTTTTTGGTGACTGTTTTAGACCATACAAATATTTGTTAAGGCGACACACTAGATTAGTCTCCCCCTGAGCAACAAACCATGGTGGTTGCTCCATAAAAATAGTCTCCTAAAGATCACCATGAAGAAAAGCATTTTTTACATCGATTTGATGAAGAGGCCAGTTATGGGTGGCTGCCAATGCAATGAAAACACGTACGAATGTCAATTTGGCAACAGAAGAAAAGGTTTCAGTATAATCCATTCCATATACTTGTGTATAACCCTTAGCTACCAAACGAGCTTTTAAACGATTAATCGTGCCATCAGAATTGACCTTAACACTAAACACCCAACGACAACCCACAATTGCCTGACCATGTGGAAGAGGAACTAAGTCCCATGTAGTATTAGCTTGCAAAGCCAACATCTCTTCTTCCATGACATGTTTCCATCTAGGATGATCCAAAGCTTCTGAAATAGACTTAGGATAGGTATAGAAGACAAAGTGGATACAAAAGCAGCATATGAAGGTGATAATGAGTTATAAGAAACAAAGCTTGAAATAGGGTGAGATGTACAAGACCTTCTTCCTTTAAGGAGAGTAATGGGCCAATCAAGATTATCATATGATGGAATTGAAGACGGAGAAGACGATGATGACGAGCGTGAATCGTCTGGTCGTACTTTAGGGTGAGTGCGTTGAGTATAAACCTGCAAATCAGGATGAGAGAGACGTTCAAAAGGAGTAGGATTAGTGTCAGGAGCAACATAATTGGGAGTTGCTTAGAAAGGAACAAAAGGAATTGGTGGACACTCATTAGTATCAGTAGAGACAGATTGAGCATCAGAGAAGTACCGTGTGTCTTCAAAGAATGTATCATCAGCAGACATAAAATCCGATTCAATGAGGGGCTAAAACATTTTATTCCCTTTTTGCAAACGAGAGTACTTGAGAAAGATACACTTTTTAGCTTTTGGATCTAATTTATCCGTGTTGGGCTGAAGCTGGTGAGCAAAACAAACACATCCGAATACTCGAGGAGCAATGGAAAAAGGGTTTTGATAGGGAAAGAGAATTGCGAATGGAGTTTTACCCATTAACACAGAAGATGACAGTCAGTTGATAAAATAACATACATTAAGTACAACATCTCCCCAGAAACTTTTGGGTACATTCATGTGGATTAACAGGGTACGAGCTGTTTCAACAATATATTGGATTTTTTCTCGCAGCTACCCCATTTTGTTGAGGAGTGTGTGGGCAGGAAGATTGATGTTGAATACCTTGTTGTTTCAAGTAGCTGGAGAATGAGCTAGAGAAATATTCTTTAGCATTATCACTACGAAGAATATTGATTCGGGTATTAAACTGATTTTGAATTTCAGCATAGAAAGAACAAAAAATAGAGAATAGTTCATAACGATCTCGCATTAGATATAACCAAGTTATTCGCGAGAAATCATCCACAAAAATTACAAAATACTGAAATCCCAACTTAGACTTGACACAATTCAGACCCCAAATATCTGTATGGATTAACATGAAGGGTTTTTCAACTCTTTTATTGACTTGAGGAAAAAACGAACTACAATGATGTTTTCCTAACTGACACGACTCACAATTTAAACTGGAAACAAAATTTAACCTTGGCACTACTTTCTTGAGATTTTCCAAAAACGGATGACCTAATCGACTATGGATATCAATAGGAGGGACTGACATTGAGCAGGCAATGGATGATTGGAACTTGTCAAAATAGTACATTCCATTCGATTCACGGCCTTCTCCAATCGTCATCTTGGCCTTCAAATCCTGGATAATGAAATTATCAGGGTAGTCTAAACAATTTAGTTGTTTAGTCAATTTGCTCACAGACATAAGATTGAAAGGAAAGTTTGGAATAAATAATGTAGAGGGTAATGTGAGAGAAGAACAAGGATGAGAGGGTCCAACACCTTTTATGGTGGTAGTAGATCCATCAACAATAGTAAGTTTATCATTATGAGAGGCAGGTAAAGGAACGATATGGTTAAAGTTGGTTATTTTACCTGAAATATGGTCAGTAGCACTAGAATCTATTACCCATGACTGTTTTTTAGGGATAGCTGAATAACAGGCGGTTGGGTTACCTTGATGAGCCACAGATGCCATAGAGGAAGAAGATGTTTGTTGAGCTGACTGATACTGCAAAAACTTATTATACTCATCCTGAGATAAAGTAATAGACGGATGTGAAGTTGTAGCCGAAGAATGTTCTTCAAGAGACGCAATATAAGCAGCTCGCAAATGGGGATATTTATCCCAAGACTTTTCATCATGTCCACCTTTATCACAATGTGTGCAATGGAGTCGTGAGCCTCTGCCACATTCTGCTCGATCGCCACAACCACATCCATCGTGTCCTCCTCGACTTTCCTTATGGCTTCCTTTGACTTGTGAATCAGATTGTGTTGCAAGACCTGACCTTTCAGAGTTATTCTTTGGTAAATTCGCCTTAGTTATAGAGCGAGAGAGTCTAGAATATACTTCAACCAATGATGGAAAGTGTGCTCCTCCCAAGATTTGTGCTCACACAAGCTCAAACTCAGGTTTCAATCCACCCAAAAATGTTATAGTTACCAAGTGCTCTCTTTGAATCTGCATCTCCTTAATATCAGATGTGATTGGTAATAGGGAATTCAACTCCTCAAAAGCACGTTTCACTTTCCCAAAGTATTCAATCAAACCTCCTTCCTGTTTGGACTGAAATAACTCGACAGAAATATCATACATCCGAAGCATATTACTGGAGTAAATAAGCTTAGCATAGTCCCAAGCTTGCTTACAAGTGCTAACATGAGAGAATAGGACTGAAATTTCAAGTTCCATAGAATCGAAAAGAATATGTAGTAATTGTGCTTCATCACTTTGCCAATTTTCTAGTATTTTCTGGTCAGTTGGGGGATCAGATGTAAGATGGGACAATTTTCTCTGACCTCTAAAGAACAATTCGACGTTCTTAGACCAAAAAGGATAGTTATTACTGTTCAAACATTGCTTGGTGATTCGCAAAGCTGAGGAACCCATAGTTGGAAGACCTGTGGATGATTTGCTGCGGAAATCTGACATCTCCTAGTTATGCTAGACGGAATTTTGGCTAAATGGATGCTAAAACACTTCTGACGATTTTCCGAAATACGTAAAACTTTAATGTTATCAAAAAATACTCATGTTCTGGTTAGTTTTGACACAAAGTAAGGCCAGAACTCAATTCAAGACACAGTGGCGAGTTGACCCATCCAACTGTCGTCGCTGGTGGTCGCCGGACGACAACGGGTGACGCCCACCCCCTGGTTGCTTCTGTGTAGTTGGTTTTTGGTTTTGGTAAGTGGAGTTAAGTGTTTTGGATAGAATGGAGGGTGTTAGGGTTTAAGGTAAACAAGTTCTAAGGTTTGGAAGTGTGGCTATGATATCATGTGAAGAATAGAGTGGAAAAATAAAGGGCTTGATGAATATTCAAGACCCTTGTATCATTTATATAGAAGTCATTACATAGGGAAAGAAAACCTTAGTAATAATTCTAAAGAGGGAGATCATACTCTCCCTAATATAGATATTACTCTTCCTAATATAGATATTTCCTAATAGTATTTAATAATTGCAGATGGAGTGTTTATCATTTCCGGTGATGGTTGATCAACTTGTTAATGCTGTTGAAAAACACAAGTGAGTCCTCTGATCATTTACTTCACTTTCTTTCTGTTGTGTTCCCTGCCCCCATTGATTTATCGGGATTTCTGCAAATTTTATGGTAAAGAGATATGTTCTTTGGATTTTCATATGTTAATAGCCTTCTCAGTATGCATTCCATCCTACTTGATGTCCTGTGATTAGGTACATTCTTTGGGATTGAATATGATGGAGCTTTGTTTGTAGCTTTTTGGCCCTCTGTTAGCTGAGATAAGAATTTGCTCTTATGTCCAATTTGTTTGTTCATAGGAAAGAAATTCTATAACTGAAATAAAAAAAATCATTGTAGTTATTTGACCATTAATATTAGGTCTATATTCCTTTCTGGAACACACTTTTTCATATTCTGCCATCTTCTTGTAGTTTCTGCCTTTTGAGTTGTAGAAACTTGAAATGTGGGTTAGAGTTGACCTTCTTCAATTCTATGTTTTAAAGATCACAGATATTCAGCCAGCTTTGGTCTTGTTATGGCCTTTCATTGATCTTTTATGTAGTGATTCATCAAATCAAATCTGCTGTGCAAGATATTTGTTACTTTCTATGTCCATTCAGTTTCCAAGGGGTATACACCTGTTGACCCTCTATATGTCCTAAAACATTGTAGCTGGAAATCTTTTACTCCAGAAAATCATAATTGTTGCGTTAATCTGAAACCAAAGAAGCATTAAAGGTAATCGATAATTGATGCAGGACAGATAGAGAACAGCTTCCATACTTATTGAAAGTTGGAACATGAACACTATTTTATGCAGGAAAAAAAAGAACAAAACAAAATATAATTGATATGGATGTCTCTTTATTGGTAGAAATGAAGAAGAAAATTTTAAAATACGTCACACAAAGATTTGCAAACTTCACACTAGCAACTCCTAGAAATCACATATAGGGTTTATAAAAAACTAGGTATGGTTCCTAGTGTCTGTGAATCATTCCTAGAATCTAGGAGTTACTCGGAGATGAGAAGCATCACAATTTTACAAATTGATAACTTGAAAATTCTCTCTTCTTCCTCATAATTGAAAGATTCAGTCCTTAAAGAGCTCCTCTTGATCCTAATCCTACTTAAATAAAGATTACAACAAGAACAATAAAAACAACATCCTACTAGGAATCCCGCTAAGATGCGTAGTGTGATGAGGTCCAAAAATGCACAGCCTTACCCCTAATTACTTAAATTAGGATTCTTAACTTAAAATACTGAAATGAAAATCATACAGGAGCTAATAGACTTAAATCCCAAGTCAATGAGGAAAAATCATAATAAAATATTTCAATTCCTTTTCATTTAAAGGAAATTAATAATTAAGAAATAATTAATCCATCATGGAAAATTTTTAAGTATGTAATCCATTTTTTAGAACTAAAATACTTTCTAAATATGTTAAAGTTTAACCTTATTTTAACAATATTGAATGTTAATGTAATTAATGTAATAACTATAAGATAGTTAAACATTTTTAATTTCTTTGAAAAGAAATATTTGAAATTAATACTATGCAAGTAAAATAAAATATTAACAAAGTATTATTAAAAAATTAGGTCATTAATACAAATACTAATGAGTTAATAGAATTTGTTATTAATAATTAGTCAAAATAAAAATATTAGTTATGATCAAATTGTTATTACAATTTTGGATTACCATATTTTAAAATTATAATCCTTACAAAATAGATGCTATCTCATTCTCTAAATATGAAAATAATTCAGTGTAATTTGCCCATAATACTTTTCTTTGACCAATAACATTATAACACTTATGTTTTCATTTTATCTGAAACTAGAGTTTCGTTCCTCATCTTGTCCAAGACTCTCTTTATGTCTTTGTTTTCCTAAAACCAAAATTTGCTTCCCCTATTATCAACTTCTTCCCTTTTAGTTTATTATAGAAATTTCAACCCCTATTATTCCTTTCTTTTGTTTACTCCTTCAATTCCTTCTCCTTTTCTTCTTCTATTCTTTCCAAATTGTAGCAATGGAAAATAGTGGATGTTGTGGATCATTTTCACAACAGTTGCAACACAGCAGCATTTGCAGTTGCAATTGCCGCAACCAAATGTGAAATTGTATCACACCATTGATGTATGGTCTGGACCAAATGTGGTTGTGATATGTATTTTGAAACCTTGCAATACCCTATGTGCACTTCCGTATGTGTTGTATTGAATCTAAGCTCTAATGCCAAATTGACATAGGACAGATACAGGACAGCTACCACTCATATTGAAAGTTGGAATAAGAACACTATCTTATGCAAAAAAAAGTAAGAACTAAATAGATTATAGTTGATCTGCATGTCTCTTAAGAACTAAATATATTATAGTTGATTTGCATGTCTCTTTATTATCATCAATGAAGCAAACTTAGAGATAAGTTAGCAACTCTTAGAAATCACTTTTAGGGTTTATAAAGAACTAGGCATCACCTAGTACCTATGAATCATTTTGGGAGAATATGAAAATCACTCTTGGATGGGGAAGCATTGGACTTCCACAAATTCATAACCTGAAAACTTTCTCTTTGTCCTTGTAATAGCAGCATTTCGGTCCTTATATATAGATTTTATTCTCTTGGTCCTATTCTTACTTGAGAGAATAAAACATGTATATAATTAATTTTGGCTACTGCTAACAAGTTTCTTATTAATCAACACCATATATTTGAGTAAGTCCATTAGCCACAATTTTAGCCTTATATCTCTTCACACTACCATTTTCTTTACATTTAACCTCTACAATGTCCCATTTCCCATTTTTTTCAAGTGCATTCATTGCTTCCATCACTGTTCTCTAATTTGGAACGTAGCTTTTTTAATATTTCTTAGAACAAATAGGTTAGAGATTTTGAATTAATTGCCTTATGTTTTTGGAGAGGTATTCATAGGATGAATATTTTGCAATTGGGTGATTAGTGCGAGAGCGAGTTCCTTTTCTAAGTGTAATAGGAACATAAGGATCACAAAATTAATGAGAAATCGTATATGGTAAAACAAGCGTGTGAAATATAATTTTTTTTTAAAAATATTTTATTATTTATTTCTAATTATATTTATATTTATATTTTATATTTTATCTGTTATATTTATTATTTATTTTAATGTCCTTATTCTTATTTTATTCTATCAATTCTTTTTTAATATAATTATTGGTTTATTTTTTTGACATTTGTTTTCTTCAAACAATTCTCAATTTTTTTTTGATGGGTCTATCCAAAACAACCTTTCTACTAGTTAGAGGTAAGGCTGTGTATTATTGGACCGCTTAGACCCTGCATTTTAGCGGGATTTCTATTGGGATGCTGTTATTATTAAGGCCTTGTTTGGTTTGGGGGTTAGGGATGGAACGTAACATAGTTCAATCGTTTGGTTGAGGGTTTCATAATGGAATGGAATGGAATGGGATGGAAGCGGAGGGTTTCATGTTAAGTTTCATTCCATCCTAAACAGTGAAAATAAGAAACCTCTGATTTGGGGGGTTAAGGATGGAACGTAACCTAATAAATACATACTACTTAATATACCCTCAATAATTCTTCTTAATACCAACTATAACCAATTCATAA
>JAOSBM010000206.1:25330713-25344783 GCA_027568955.1 Erythroxylum tenue
GGAGGGGGGAAGGATAGGTAGGAGGGAGGGAGGAAAATTTTGAAAATTTTTGAAAATTTTACAAAAAAGTTTCTCAATTTTTTAAAATTTTCGATACCGGCCTATATTTGACCGGTATTTTGAATACCGGCCGGTACTTGCCAGTACCACCGAAATTGGCCGGTACCGACCAGTATTTTTGATCGGTACCGAAGGCGAGATTTGGGTACTATTTTCCGGCCGGTACGGTACCTTCAGGCCGGTACCGGCCAGTATGGTACGAATCTTGAAACATTGCCTTAAACACGGATCCATGTAGGTTTTCTGTTCTTTATTTCTCTAAATTGTCCAAGATTGTTCTATTTTGCTTTAATTCTTTACCAATTTAGCTTTTTTTGTTTTTCCCTTATGTGGACAGAACTAAGACATGAAATGATAAAACTTCTCAAATTAAGTATAAAATCCTTCAAAACTATTTAAAACAAAGTAATATTCCATGGAAATAGTGTTCAAAGTAGCGTCGTATGCTTAGTACAAATTGTACTCTCTCGTACTTTAAAAATTGCTTGTCTTCAAACAAACTAATTCATTATTCAATCTTAAATAGAAAACAATTTTGAAAAATGTTAAAATAATTAAACATATTAATTAAATTTCTCTATTACTCTTCCATCATAAAGGATCATAAAATTTTTATGCAGTCAACTAGCATCAATTAACAAGTTGATTGAATTCACTCTTTCTTTAAACTTCAACTTGAATTATAAATCTCAATTATATACATAAATTGAAGCTTTAACTTTCTAACACATTTACATCATTTTTATTAGTAAAACATAAAATTAAACATAAAGTCACCTAACCTTTTTACATGAGAGTAGACACCTTGTCATGAATACTATCGATTACTCAGCTAGATCACTATCTTGAATAGCTACTAGCAGCACTATTTAACTTCAACCTTTTATTGGTATGAAGATAACAGACTAAAATTATTATACTTGAACAAATTATTATTTGTACTATTATATTATTTTTCTTAGACAGTAAAGATACTTAAAAGAAAGTGAATTTCTTATACATGTGCATCTTATACACATAATATCATAATGATCATCAGGAATTCATTCTCCAAATTCATAAGGCAAATCAAACTCACTTATAAATGCAACACTCATAGCTAGTTACATAGTAGTCCAATTTACCAAACAATCAAATTTACAATGAGTTATTTCCAATAACATGCTTTCGAAAAAAAATAAATTTCTATAAATTACCTCCTATTGAGAAAGTAGTGACAAAATTGATAACGTTGACTATACTCTTATAAATCTATAATCCCTCCCCTACATTTAAAGTAAACATTGTCCTCAATGTTTCCAACTTGTAAGAAAATTGAAAAGATCAAAAAGGGAAAGGGACAAAAGTGTTTATATATACATTTTATCCTCTTTACATCATTGTAACACTTTAGATAAGTTGGTTAGGCATTCATCAAAAGTGGTTCCATATATGGAGAAATCATCTATGAACACTTCCATAATATCCTTAATAAAACCATAAAATAGCCATCATATAACGTTGAAAAGTGGCAGGGGTATTACAAAGACCTAAAAGCTTTCTCCTACAAGTAAAAGTGCCCTTATATGGTCTTTTTTTGGTCATTAGAGTGGATAAGGATTTGAAAAAAACCTGTCTGTCCATATAACAAAAATAAAAATGTTTTCCTAAACTTTTTAAGTGTTTGATTAACAAACAGAAGGAAAAAAAAAGATCTTTTTGTGTTGCTTTATTTAATTTCCTATAATCTATACATATCCTCCAACCCATGAATGCTCTAGTGGGTATTAATTCATCATTCTCATTCTTCATAATAGTCATATCTCCCCTTTTAGGAATTACTTGGACAGGGCTAACCCATTCACCATTGGAGATAGGATAGATTATCCCATCATCTAGTAGTTTAAGCATTCCTTCTTAACCACTTCGTTCATATTATTACTCAATTCCTTTGATGCTCAAGGGAAGGCTTATGATCATCTTCCAATAGTATCCTATACATGCAACTAGACAAGTTAATATCCTTAATATTATCAATGTTATGCCTTATTACATTTCGAAAAAAGATAAAACTTTTAGTAATTTTTCAGTTTCAGTTTGCATTCATAGTCATGAGATGTTTAGAGTTAGGTCCTAGGAACTCATACCTGACGGTGGAAGGGAAAGGTTTAAGCTCCATTTATGAAGTTTTCTCCTCTCTCTTATTGGGTAATGAGTCATTTATCTCTATGTGATCTTCAAATGTACCATCTAGTTCATGATTGGCTAACTCCTCTCTCATTACCTAATCAGTTATGTCAATCTTGAAACAAGAATATCTAAGGGAAGGATATGTAATAGTATTCAACCTTCTTGACACCAACACTGAAAGAAAGATTCCTATACTTTAATGGAGATTTCGGTATCTGCATCTCTAAGACAACAAATTTAGAAAGAATAAAAAACTTATTGACGTTGATGTGTACGTCCTCTAGTATACCTATCGGATATTTGATTGAGTGGTCTTCCAATTGCAGAGTGATAGTGGTAGGCTTTAAGTCTCCTATCTTGAGCTTCTTACAAATAGATAAAGGCATGAGACTCATGCTTGCCCTTGAATCATATAGGGCGCTTAATATATCACCGCTGATAAAAGGTATGAGAATCTACTAGGGCCCAGGAGTTTAGGTGGCAACTTATTTTGAATTATAGCAACTACACTCCTCTGTCAAGACCACATTTTTATAATCCTTAAGCCTCCTTTTATTAGATAATATCTCCTTCAAAAATTTAGCAAAGGAGGGCATTTCTTTCAAGGCATCAGTAAAAAAGCTATTATTATATAACTTTTAAAAAAACTTCCAAGAAATTCTCAAATTGTTTATTCTCCTTGGCCCATCTTTGGGGAAAGGATTATGGGGGCTTGTAAGGTACAAGGGAAACATATTTAGGTTTTCCATTCTCTTTTCCTTTTTTTTTTTGGCTATTCTCCTCTTTCTCCCTTGATTTCC
This sequence comes from Erythroxylum tenue, assembly GCA_027568955.1. Classification (NCBI taxonomy): domain Eukaryota; kingdom Viridiplantae; phylum Streptophyta; class Magnoliopsida; order Malpighiales; family Erythroxylaceae; genus Erythroxylum; species Erythroxylum tenue. The sequence continues at coordinate 25,333,743 of JAOSBM010000206.1, forward strand.
TTCTTACTATTCTCTCCAACATCAACTTCCCTCCCCTTTAGGGCTGTTTAATAGCCTACCACTCCTCAAGGTTATAGTCTCATAATGCTCTCTCATCCTTTGGAAGTTGAGTAATATAGGTATATAACATTTTTCTGTGGGTACCTATAAGTTCCACCTTATAGTTGTGCATCCTATTCTGATCTTTTAGTTCTCTGTTCTATTTAGCCTAAAAGGGAAACTAAGTTTGATTTCTAGTAAGGCAGGTTGAATGGTTTAGGCTAGAAAGTTGGTGGTTATCTATTCTAAAGTGCAAGATTAAACATATTTCCATAGGGGAGATTGAGGTGGTTTTTCTAATTAGGATTATAGGTGTTTGAAAAAGGTTCGCCCTTCTAGTGGAGCTTGCTAATAAAATTAACTTGTTTCAAAGAAGGGACATGCACAAAATGGTTCCTCAATTGGTAATTTGTATCTAAGTTTCCTGAGATGTCAGAAACCACATTAATAGCACCGATAACATTAACATTCATATTTTCAAACTTATGGGACAAGGCCTCTACCTTAATAGCTAGAAGATTTAAAGCATCTAGATCATACTTAGTTGGAATCTTTTTGAGGGTGGCTCTCTCATTCGACCCCTAATTATGGTTATGAGCTATGTCCTTTATCAAAGAATACAATTCATCTACCTTTTTGTTCATCAAGGCTCTGGAAGTAGTGACATTTATCGAGATCTTTGTGTTTTAGGTTATTCCATTATAGAAGGTCTAAACTATTAGTTACTCCTCTAAGCTATGGTGGGGATAGGACCTCATTAATTCCTTATATTAAGGTCTTGTTTATAAAAAAATACTTTGTAAACAGTGCGTGAGGGAGTTGATCCCAAGTAGCAATTGACCCTACTAATAGGTTTACTAATGTTTTAAAAATCGAACCGGACATCGAATCGATCGAAGGAAAGATTTAAGATTTAGTGGTTCAACCGGTAGTGAATCGCTAAAAAATCGGTATATAATAAATAAGAAGTAAAACTTATAAGAATAAGTAAAAATAAAATGCTTTATTGGAATAAAAAATACACCAATGTCTATTATTAGATAATGAACTAATAATAAATAAATATGAGTGTAATATAAATATTAAAATAACAATAACAATAAAAATCAAAATTGTATTTCTAACGGAGATTGTGTCTCATCATCGTCAAAAGCTCCAACGTTGTTTAAAGATTTGTAAACTACGCTTTCATCTAAAGAATTTACATTAACTTCTTCTACTACATTAAAATAAATTACAAATTAGTAATGTATGAAATTATTCTCAATTGTAAACTTGTAATACAGTATAGTTTTAACTTAAATATGTTCAAAATAACATATGAACTGACTATTAGTAAATGTTCTTAATTCATTCATTGTGACAAATGCATTTTCTTCATAAATCAACTTTTCAAGTTCATTATAATCAAGATCAGGCAATGGTTCTTCTTTTTAGATCCAAAAATCAGTATATTCAATACAATCAATATCAACTGGATCATATGTTCTCTTCTTACTAAGCACTCTGAATACATAATAGAGAAATTATAAAATAAATAATAAAAATAAAATTATTGAAATAAAAACAAAACTATAAAATAGTTGTTCTTCATTATCAGATTATACGTAACGTAAACAAGGTAATTAAGTCTTTGATGTTCCAAACGATTCCGTTTCTTTGTATGAATACATTCATAAACACTCCAATTATGTTCACAACCTGATGCAAAAGCTGTTTGACTTAGTAACCTAATAGCGAGTTTTCTCAATGTTGGAGCACTGTCACCGAATAATCTCCACCAGTCATCTGTATTTTAAATTAATAATTACGATAAAATATATATTATTAATAAGTAAATAATAAATTAAAAGTATAAAACTTACCAGGATGCATTTTTTTAATCATAGGTTCTCTCTTTGCTGTTGATCTAACAAAACTCTCTAAACCTTCACAATACAATTTAATTTCATTTATCGCTTGTGATTACTCTTTAATAGAGAAAATACCTTTGCATTCAATCACATCAAACAAACCTTCCATAATATTAATTGAATGTTCTTCTCCACTGTATAAGCAATAAGGATTGAGAAAATAAGCCGCTAAGTAGATCCTTTGAGTAAGATGCTTATTCTATCGTCGATCAACAATATCTATATAAGGCTTGTACAATTTCTCCTTCTCTTTAAAAAGATTTATAATTATTTTATGAGCTCTATACATACCATCATATATATACCCCAAAGATGGCTTCTCATCTGAGTTAACCATCCTCAACAACCTTATAAGCGGAACCACAATCTTCACAATGATCAAGCAAGCATCCCGAAATTTATTATCTAGAATAATAGCACAAACTTATTATTTTCCTTTTTCACTACGACAATTTATGACTTGAAAAGTGTTTACTTGTCACTAAATTTTGAAGTATTTTCTTATGTTCATTAACACTTTTCAAAGTAATAAATGTAGTTGCAAACTTGGTAGCAGCGAGACACACGATCTCAACCCAATCTTCTTGCTTTCTTAACCAAGAAAAAAATATGACATGATTATACACAAAAATTGTGATCTTAGATGCGCGTGAAGCAAGACTAGAAATATGGTTCATCCCACCAATATCTTTTAAAATAAGATTTATACAATGAGTAACACATGGAGACCAATAAATATGCCCATACTTTGATTGTAATAAGAACCTAGCTGATACATAATTAGCTGCATTATCTGTAACAAAATGCACGACATTCTTTGGTCCAACCTACTCGACAATTTTAGAGAATAATTCAGATAAAGCATCAATGCTTTTTACCATGTCAGAAGCATTAACATACTTGATAAAATTTGTTCCAATATTACAATAAACCAAGAAATTAATCAAATTTTTTTTGTCTTTGATCACTCCACCCATCTGTCATAATAGTGCATCTTATTAATTCCCAACTAGATTTATATGTATCCACAATTAATTGACATTCCTTTTTTAAATCTTGAAGCAAAGGCACACGCAACTCATAATAAGATGGTACCTTAAATCCTGGACCTATTGATGTTGTAACATCAATTGCTTCTTGAAAATATGGTGAATTGAAAGCATTTAAAGGAATGCATGAATGATAGAACCATCTAGCCCATGCCCTTTTACATCACAAAACAACATCCTTATCAATCATAAAACTTTTTAGACTAGGTTAAGAACCAAGAGTAGCTCTTGGTGAAAGATAAGAATTTATGCCAATAGTAGCTTTTCTTTTTTCCTTTATCTAATACTTGCGGTGTTTCATCATTTCCAAAAGATATATCATGAGCCTCTTTATTTTCCTTTTTCTTTTTTACTTGTTGATGCAAATATTTTCCAATCATATCACGCATATCAAGTGGTACTTTTTTTGCAAGAAGCAATATTACCCTTAACATCAGCAAGATGCTCTTTCATTCTAAAATTTCCTCCCCCTTTAAATATGCTACCGCAAACATATAGTTATATTGGACATTCCCATTAGATGCTCGAGAGGAAAAAAAATAATTCCATGTTGGATCAGGCTTACCACGAATAAAGGATGATTCCATATTCTCCATTATGATTTAACCTAAAAAGTATATAAAAATAATTGGGTATACTATTGTCAGGGCAAAAGTATACAACTTAAATAATTCTCATCATCAATTATAATAATAGATATACAATTTCTCTACTTTTTTAAAAAATATCTTTTAATCTTTTTGATTGGTGGGGATTGAAGTTGGGTGTTGATTTAATTTGGTGCCTTCCCTTTACACATAAGGAATCTGCACCTTATATTTTGCTCTATTCTTTTTAGGAGTTATAAGAGCTTGTCCTACAACTTCTTGCCTTTTTTTTTATCACACATACATCCAAAGAGAGACAAAAGAGACTACTATTACTACTACTACTTTAGAGAGTTAAGGTTCTTCAGCCATAGGAGTGAATAAAATTGATTAATACAAACAAAATTTTAATGAAACACAAACCTAAGCTATCTTAATTACCATTCAGGATTTAAAGCTGAAGTTAAAGATTCAGTTTTGTGGTTGTGTTTTCCAATAGGATCAAAGTAAAAACTTATCAAGAAACACAAATGGAACAACAACATAATGGATACAAAAAAACCAACAGATGTTACTCACTCACTAAACTTTTCTCTAGAAATTGCTCCACTTCAAATAGCCTAACTGAAATTTTGGTAGTTTTCAATTTTGGTGTTCAGATTGACAAATAGAGTTCAAAATCAGAATATATATAACCTAATTATCAAAATCAGAAATTGATATGAAATAGAGTTCTAAATATTACAAAAATTAATATAAAATAGAGTTTTAAATATTACAGAAAACTTAAACCAATTGTTAATCTATTTCTAATTGTTACAAAAAACAAATTGATAAATACTACTCCTTATCTGTTAACCTTGAATAACGTAGAACATGAACTCTATATAAACTTGATAATGAGAATCAACATTTCAATCCAAAACCATTACAGTGAACTAATCCATGTAAGATATGATTCTGTAGATCAAAAGCATCAGAGATGAGTCTGTAGATCAAAAGCATCATGTTCCAATGGCTTGCTCCAGTGGGTGTGTGGTTATATAATCAGATGATCCTTTCTTTTGGAGATAAAATTACCACTCCAACCTAAATCACAATACCAAAGATTGAAAGAAGATGCAAATTTAATGTAACAATTCCACGTCTCAGATACAAAAGAAATAGCAGTAACATTAAAAGAAATTACCACTCCAAAATATTCTCCCAAGACAGGTTGTTTGGTGTCAGAAACACATAGCTCGTCAAAGAACGAAGAGCAACAGTATGACATGACCAAACAAACAAACACAGATCAACAAGAGAAGCAGTAATTTCAATAAAGAATTAAAGATTTAAGCTCAAACAAGCAGTTAAACTCAAACAAGCATCACAGAATCATAGACCCCTTACATGGCCCAGTTTCTACGTTGATGGGTTACCCACAGTAATCGCCTAAGGAAAGTCAAAGTAGTCGCCCAAGGAGAGTCAACAGGGCTCGAGTTTTGCATCTATAGGTTACATGCATCTATGGAGATGATGACATATGGTGAAGCGAAGATGATGAAGAGAAGATAGTGAAGAGGGGAGAGACACATTGATTTTTGAATGAAATTTGAAAGGTTTAGGTTTAGGTATATCTATCGAACCGATTGAGAAGATGGGAACGAGCGATTGGCTAGAGAGAAATCTGAACTCTCTATCATCCAATCGATTGAGAAAATGGTGAAGGGGGCGACGGGTGAGAGATGGAGAGCGAAGTTTGAATTGCCAGTCGCCCTTGCCAGTCATGAATTTTGAAATGTTGAAGGGGCGACTGACGATAAAGGATTAGGTATTTTGTATCGTTGAATCGGTGTAACCGGTTCAATGAAAACCGGTCAGTTCTCCAACAAATCGGTTGGTTTTCGTACTGACAGGTTATTAGTTAAAACCGAATTGGACCACTGACCAGTTCAGACTTTTTCTAGTCTGACCGGTTGGTTCGGTCCCTTTTTAAAACCTTGGGGTTTACAACCACACTCCCTTAAAGAAAAAGGGAATAACTGGAGCTTGATTACATTGGAAGACAATCCATTTAGCTTTAATGTGTCAAAGTAATAAATAAACATTGATAGATACATATTAGGGTCATTAGATGGTGAACCTTCAAATTGGTTCTGCTACACCATCGACAATAGGTTGTGCTTTAGCTCAAAGTTAGTAGTTTCAACACTAGGTTTCACAATGTGTTAGCTAATGCATTCGATGCATCTCAATGACCTCATTTTCTCTATAGTCATGTTTGTTTCCTCATCTTCTATTCTCCTATGAATTCTTCTTCTCATGTGCAATGTTTTGTTGATCTTAGGATTTGACTCAATAAGACTTTTAGGATTGTCAAAGTTATGTATGCAAGAAGTAATATGGAAAAGAGAAGGAATAAAGAAAAATTAAGTAAATAAATAGTGAAACTAAAACAAAAAGATCTAGTCTAGTCAGTTTGCAAATTACGCAAATATTAACACCTAATCTTGTGTAATGGTGCTAAAAGCTTATTTTTATTTTACCAGCTAACATAGCTGAGCATGAGCAAATCCCAGAGGATTATCAGTTAATTACCCAATACCTACAAACTTAACAAGTTTGATCAACCTTTAAGGATGAATGAATGAGGAAAATATCGTAACTAACAAATCTAAATCCTGATACAAAATAATAATTAAGAATACGCCATGTGAATTAACTAGGTTTAAGCCATATTCCTTGAGGACTTTACTATATTCAAATTTACCTTTGATTAATGAATTATCCTAGCTTCTTGGACTAATAAGAGTTCTAAACTTAAACTATATTTTCTCTGAAGACATATAATCCATATTTAGAGGTTAATCAACTGAAATCCCTTCCAAATCTAGATAACTAAAGAATGCTTTACTTTATAATTTTTGCCCTAACCTAGGAAGATCTTGTGGATCTCTTTTGAGTAGCACACACTTAACCCTCATTATTTACTCTATGACCTAAACATACATCTCATCTCTCAAATCTCAATGCATAAATCAAGTATTGAATATTCCAATTTCACTTATTTGATTAAATTAATATAAATATGAATAAATCACAAAAAACCAAAATTTTATTAAATAAAAGAGTAAATTAGAATATATCACATCCTAGGTTCTTCCTACTTAAATCTAATACCTATTTAGTTCATAATCAGTTAAATAATATCAACGTAAAAACTATAAAGATAACAAAATAAATAAGTCATATTTTTCAATTATGAAACCTCAAAAGAATTGTTGAAATCTTCTCATCTCTAAAGAATAGTAAACTCTTTATTAAAACTAATGCAAAAAAAGAAACTTTAAAAGTGACTCTTATATGTTTCTTGGCTAAAGAACTTCTTTTTTCTGCCTCTTCTCTTTGTTCAAAATAAAAAACCCAACTTTTAATGAGCTGTATAGCCCCAAACACAAGTCTGTGTCACTGGCTATGTTGTCTAAGAATATCTCTACAATTGTAAACACCAACACAAACAAATATATGAGACCATGTAATGAATGATATTCATCCAAGGGAGTAACATATGGCATGTAAGGTGCATTGGAGATATAAGAGCAACCACAATTGTATACAACCCTTAACAAAGGTACATAGATAGTGTTGTATTCTTTGGTTCTTCTCTAAATATTTCAAATTGCTCTATTTCACTCTAATTATTCTCTAACTTTGCTTGTTTTCCTTGTGTGGACAAAATTAAGACCTAAAATTTCTAAAATTCTCAAATTAAGTATAAAATCCTTCAAAACCATTTCAAACACAAGTAAGCTATTTACGTCTATAGGGACTCCAACTTGTAATTTTAGCTCTAAATAATATGAATAACTACTAGAGTTCACACCTTATGCTTCCAAAGAACCTAGTTAAACCTATTACAAAGATAATTAAAAATTTCCTTAGGTTAGGATATACAAATAAAGATCCTCTACTAAAGTGAAATGGTTAGAATTTGAGCTCCAAAGTAGGAAGTGGGTCTTGGGACTGCAAGAATTCATGTTATAAACAAAATTTTAATTGTCAAAAAAATCTAGAAAGTATTCACTGATAAGAAATCGATTCAAATTAGATGGAAGCACTCTTATCACTTAAAGGACACTAGCCTTTGGATCATAAAAGTGAAAAATGAGAACTCCTAGAACATTAATCAAATAACGGGAATGAGGGACAATATAAGTCAAGATTTCAAATTGGTATCATGTCGTAACATTACACAAAATAACTAGGATTAAAACTATAGTCAGTGATGAGTCTAGGTCAATTCTATAGAAAATGTGTGTAAAGCTTTTGTAATGAAAAGAATCACTGTTTAGGTTAGGGGGTTTTTGGTTTGGTTTTCCAATAACAAAATAACATGAACTTAAAATAATGAATAAAATTAAAGAAAACAATAAAAAAATCATAAAAATGATGAATGCGTTAGGGATTCGATTTTCAGTTAAATCTCGAGCTACACATAAATAATAATATTTCATTGTTTTGTTATTCTTATACCTCTCCTAGCAACTATTAATCGTAGGTTAATAATAAGCTATGCTAACCCTAGTTTTCCCTTAAGTCTTGGTTAGTTAAAACAAGCTCTTTAACTAAACCTAGCTATTGAACAACCTAAAACAAGTTCTCTAGATTTAATGAGCAACCACATTACGAGTTAGGAAAATAGATTAATCAAGATAACAATCACATAAGCTTTGGTCATTTAACCCAGGTTATTTTATCCCTAATGATTTAAAACTATTACCTGTAGAATACTGGAACACTGAGGGGTTGGGAAGAATAGAAAGTTCGGTTGGACACCCCCTACTTATGGATACCCAGACTGTTAGGATGTCTAGGATTGTGTATGTTAGAATGTGTGTGGAGCTAGAATTACAGAGGAGTTGGCCTTCTTCTTTCCAACTGGCTACTTACAATGAACAAGGGAAAATAATCTTTAAGGACGTCCGGGTTACATACTGGGACGTCCGGAGGACATTGCAGTGCAAAACCTATGATAATGGTGCGCTACGTTCATTTATAACATTCACTTAATATGACATCAGCTATCTTTATTCTCTTATAAAGATTATAAGAAAAGTCACATTATTTTAAAATCAAATTTCCTTTGACCAGAAGCTAGTAGGAGTAACTCAATGGCCAAGGAAGATCTAGCAGGGGCTGCACCAGGCTATAGCAAAACAGTCATGGCCAAACTTCAACACCAAGGGTAGGCAAAGTCTAGGAAATGCAGTATACATTAATGGGGGGCTTAGGTATTGTGTGATTTCTTCTGAAACTATTAGAGACCTCCATTGAAAAACTGCACGATTGAATCTTGCTACCAATGGTCATTATGACTGATCCACTTCTAGTATGTGGCTTAGGCTATTAGGTGCTCAATGAAGCTTAGTCCATCTGTGAAGCTTTCTCGGGGAGCTCTTATTAGCATAGGGACTTTCTCTTTTGATAGGATTGAGATGAGTTTCTTCACTCTCTCCTGCCATGTACATATAATTTAATTTCATAATTGATTTACCAAAAAAAAAAATTCTCGTTTCATTTCACAAAAACCAAATGTCTACAATGTATCTTTCATCATTCATACTTACACAACATCATAGCCTCATACAAAAGTGCTACATGAAAGAGGAAATGCGCAAAATCTATCTAATCTGACCAAACCTAGCTGACCGACCTTTGAGCCATTTCTTTTCTTTCCCAAAAATACAAGTTTACACTGCTTGTAGCGTCCCTCAGTAGCTAACGTCGTCTCTTGGTCCTAAAAAGTCAACGTTGCAATTTTGGTGAGTTTTGCAAACTCAATGAGGTAACCATCATCGATTGTTCACTCAATTCATGCATCACATCAATACACGTAACAAACTATTCACATCTTCACATATTCATAAAATATCACCTTTCACTTTCAGAACATTCATCATAAATGCCACTTTAGGGGTTGGCGAGCTTTGGTTTTTCTTAAGGCAAATAGAAGGAAACTGAATTTGGGAGTAGCAAAGGGATAGATAAAAACAAGGTTTAACTTTTATTGGAGTTTTGATGAAAAACTCTGTGTTACAGAAAAACTTGAGAAAGAAGCTACAAGGAAGATGAAGACAATAGTATAGTACTTATTCTTTCAAGGTTAAGAAAATTTAACTTTAGACTTGGACAATCGTCCACTTCTTAAGACCTTAGCCAATTTCCCCAAACTAACTAGTTCTATTTGAACTAGTTCCATTAACTCCCATCTTTTCATTACAATTATCTCCTAATTTTTCAATGTCATCTTCTTCTCACAAGTTTCTTCAATAGCATTGCACTCATTTATATTTTCCATACATCAATTTACTTGCCAAGTGGCATTTTTCCTAGTACAATAATATCCAAAATTTTTGAAAATTATTCTTAAAATTAACCAAAATTCCAAATTAACCAATACACTTACCAATTAAATTTTTAATACAACAATTTCACAATTCTCAATAATATCACATCTCAATTCAATTATACCCGGAACTATCTATGAATGCATGCACAATTATTTTCATGTGCAAAAGTTCAATATTCACATGTATTGTATATCATATAATGCATGAACATGAGATGCATTTCTAATCTCTCAATAATCTATCATATTTCCTACTTTACCCTCAACGTAGGTAACGGGATGTTACATGATCATCATTTACAAAAGAAAGAATGGGCACCTACAGGGAGATTGTTTGAGACTGGATTACAATAGGAGTTGGAGAAGGGGAAGGAAACTATACCAAACAGTTTAAATCAACAAAAAAGGAAGGAGCAGGAGTTAGCCTCTGAGAAGATACATCAAAATCATAAGGAGAATAGAGCTTTTGAGATTCAAATTGAGCAAAGTAAGGGTAAAGGATCTCAACAGAATGATCAAGTTCCTGAGATGGCAATACAAGATGATAAGGAAGCAAGTCCTTCTGGAAGTCCTACTCAACTAAGCAAGGATCAACAGAAGCAATATGTCCGAGTGGAGACCTTGAGGATCTAAACCTCCCTGCTGTGAGTCAAGTAGGTAACCATCTTTCCTCTCCTATTTTTGAATTGGTTCCTAGTACTGATACTCAGAGTCCTGGTCTTTTTGGGAGGGACAAAGGGGGATTTTACTGTTAGGAAAAGTAGGAAATCAAGGAGGAAATAGAAGTAAGAGGCCTTTATTATGTTTTGTGTTATGGCTTTAGTTTTTTGGAATGTTAGGGGTCTTAACAACCCTAAAAAATAACTAGCTATAAATGCATGCCTTAAGAGGTTGTTAGTTTCTTTTATCTATTTGATTGAATCTAGGATTAGGTCTCCTTCCTTTTTGAATAATGTATGCTCCTCTTTGTTTCCTAGATGGCTTTTGATTGAGCCCAAGTTTACATCTTTAATTGGCTGCATTTTCATATCTGTTGATATACTTTTTGACTCCTAATTGCAA
>JAOSBM010000206.1:25365620-25376050 GCA_027568955.1 Erythroxylum tenue
AGTGTACTCAAAATATTAAACAGAATTGATTGTAAACAAAGTTAGTAATAATTCTGAATAGAACAATTTTAATTCAGGAAAGGGATTAACGAAAAGAATATACAATTCAACCCCCCCTTCTTGTGTATTGAGTATCTAAATATTAACGTGTGATTTACTTCAGACTTTAGACGTGAAACATCGAGAGAGGTGACAATTTTATCCAAAGACGAGGAAACACGAAGTTAATATCAATAATGATCAGATAGAAGGCTATATCAAATACAAACTTGTAAAAAATTCAATATAATAGTAAGGGAGATTTATAATTATGAACTTTTTTCTGTTAGTTTTTTTGCATGTTTATATTTGATTTCATTTATATTATGAGTAACTAAATTCTTTTTAGTGTCTATTTGAGATGAACCCTAGTTTGTGATACAGTATGTCTTAAACTTTTATTCAATGCAATTATTTTGATTGATTTATAATTATTCAATTATTTTTATTCTAATATATCCAAAATATTAGTGCATAATTTGATTTCATATATTTGATATTAAGAAATTCTTTGTATGAATAGATCTACCATAACTGAAAGGAGTTGATTGCAAACCTAGAGATATGTCAACATAAATTCTCTAAATTAGGGTCAAATCTAATAACGGAATTCATAAATCGATAAAGCAATCCTAAGGGTTTTAACTAAAAAGATTTCTATTAATAAACCAATGGATTATTTGCTTATAGTCTCAAGAGAGTTATTAACATAAGATAGGAATATCCACAGTCTAATAATTAATAAATTAATTGCATGATAAAAAGTTAATTATTTAATAGTTTTTAGGGGGATTCATTACCTAGACATTAATCTTTGATATTGATTTTTCTAAGTGATTTTCTTAGTCTTTGTGTTCATTATTGTTTCCAATTTTATTTTATTTCTTTAAGTTTTATGTTTAATTGAAAACCAAACATCCAACTTATAGTCTAGATAATAAGAGAAGGGTAAAAACTAATACTCACTATCTTTGTGGTATCGACCTGTAGATGCTTGTGTTAACTACAGCTATGCCATGCACTTGCAGTTAATTTAATTTTTTTAAAAGAAAGAAATTGTATTAATAATAGAAAAAAAAACTTCAACACAACATTACAATGAGTCATATTATCAGTCTGCCTTCAAAACATGCTGAGGTTATAAAAGAGATTTAAAGAACAAGATAAAATTGAATTATAGCATCCGGATGTTTTTCAATGCATTACTAACTGAGTTATGTTTGTTGTTAGCTATGAAAGCTGCTCAAACTAAGTTGATAATATGTTCTGCTATCTGATATTTGCCTTCTTCAATTCCCTTGTACATGAAATTGTTTCTCTCCCTCCATATGGAGTAGATGGTGGTAGTAAAAGCTATTTTAAGAAGTGTTCCATTCGGTTCTCCTGGCTTAGTCCTAGCAATAATCATATTAAGGGTCTCCCTCCATTCAAATGTATACATAGGTAGTTCTAGTATATTCATTATCTTGCTCCAAATTGCTTTGGTGTGACTACATTCTCCTTTGTATACCCATATATAACACAAATGGGATCATAAATCCTAAACCATCTATCCTTGGTTTTGAGTCTGATTTTGATTACAAGCCAAGAGAATATTGAAGCTTTCGGGTCTAATGACTGCCTCCATAGAATATCAAACCAAGGGACCATTTTAGCATTACATGTAAGTAGTCTGTATGATAGAAGTTGTAAAGAAATGTACCTCTAGGGTTGGGCTTTCAAATGATTTTATACTCTCCCATTTCATTAGGAAAAGGCAACAAGTAATCTGTAAATAAGGAGAATCCTTTAAACTTTCCACCTTAATCTCCATTGTACATGACTGAAGAGACCGTAGCAATGAGGGGTATATGGTTTATGAGTTATGCTATTGCTGCTCTTTGTATAAGTGGACTATAAAAAGTCTAATTATCGAACCAAAACCAAATGCTTGCACCATCCCCCAGCCGATGCTTAATGTATGAGTAAACCAAGCTTCTCAAGCTGAGAATGTAGTTGAAAATCCATGAAAACTCCCTAGAATTTCCAATTTGCAAAAAATTTTGATCTTTAAGATGCTATTCATTTACCCATTTGATCCATAATACTTTCTTTTAGTGAAGATTCGCCATATTCTTTTGCATAAAAGAACCTTTTACATTTGTGACATTTAGATAATACTGAGCCCCCTTGCTTCTTTGATAGAGTAATATCACTCCATTTTCCTTTGGGATGCTTACCATTTTCTACTTTTCCAGAACACAAGAAAGCTTTTAGAATTCTATCAATTTCCTTAATAACCCTTTTAGGCGGTACAACATATGCAGATCAGTGAATATACAAGATATTCAATACCAAAGTAATAAGAATCAATCTAGCTGCCATTGAAAGAAATTGATTTTGCCAAGCATTGATCCTTTCTTTAACCTTCTTAATCAGGGGATGAAATTAGAAAACTTAGGCTTGGTAGTTGTAATTGGAACTCCCAAATACTTGAAAAAAGGGGGTGTGCACTCCAAAGCTAACAATACTACTAATTTCCTCTTTGTTTTGGACATCTGAGGATATTTACACATTGCTTTTCTAGATATTTACCTTGAATATAGACTATTCTGAAAAATATGCAAGATGCTTAACAAAATTTTGATGGAATGAGAACCTGCCATTACTGTCAAGAAGCTTGGAGATCAGTCTAGAAATCCCTTCCATAGCTAAAGCAAATAGGTAAGGGGATAGAGGATCCCCTTGCCTAATTCCTCTAGCTGGCCTAAAAGGTAAAGAAGGAATATCATTCACCATTACACTGAAAGAGGACGTTTTAATGCATGTCAATATCTAATCTCTAAACTTGGCTGGTAAACCTATAGGTTCCAAACATTCTTGAAAATACCTATAACTAATAGTATCATAAGTCTTTGAAAAATTCAGTTTTAATCAAACAACTTTTGATAGCCTTTGCTGAGTTGTATTCCCCTAATAGCTCCTATAAAATAAGTATATTGTCTCCAATTCTTCTCCTATGTAGGAATGCCCCTTGTGCCATGTGTATAACTTCTGATAGAACTAGCTTTAGCCTTAAATCAAGAGTTTGGCAATTACTTTATGGACTATAGTGCAACAGGATATAGATCGGAATTCAGTTATGGATGATGGATGTTTCTTCTTAGGTATAAGACATATGAATGTGCGATTCACCTCCTTGAGCAATTTGGTAGAGGGTAAAATCTCCACAAAAGCTTCTGTAAAGAGATTCTCAGTAATCTGCCACATTGCTTGAAAAAAGAGAGCAGTGAATCCATTTGAACTTGAACCTTTTGATGGATGAAGGCTGAAATGCACTTCCTTGACTTTCTGTAAAGTAAAAAGAGTGGTTAATCTATGATTGAAATTTAGTTTAAGGAAACTTTAAACACATCTTTGACATTAAAACCTTGTTGTTGTATGTCAGTAGTCCCTAATAAGTGTAAATTGCATCATGTTTTAGGGCATAGTTTGATATGTGTTTATCTATTAATTCAATCATTTAGCATATGTTTAGGTTATAATTGTGTTAGTTTGTTAATTATTTGTGTTTTAAGTGTTTTATGAGTTAGCACAAGTCTTAGAGCTCAATTATTATGTTTTTGAGGTACCTTGATATGTTTATTAGTGTTTTAGGGTCAATATCGAAGAACGAAGAAGTTTTGGAGATACTCGAGCCAAAACAATGGCCCACAATCGCGGCACAACATGTCATGATCATAACAGAAGCACTAGAGTCAGCCCACGATCGTGGCCCATATGCCACTATCTCGATAGAAGCCTACGATATGGCTCACAATTGCGTTTTGATTGCTATGATCATGACAGAAGGCTCGAATGTGGCCCACAATCGTGGCCTGTGTTGGACAGACGCGTAGGCACTAAAAAATGTCAAGTTTCAAGGAAGTTTTTGGACCTTTTGGACCCCAAAAAAATCCTAGGGCTGCCTAGAATACAAAAGATATATAAAGAATAAGATAAAAATAAGAGGAAGAGTTTTTGCATCAGCCACTTTGGAGAGAAACCCTATAGAGAATTGTTAAGAGATTGAGAAATAGAAGAAGGAAGAGAGAAGTGGAGAAAAAGCCGACATTGACGTACTTCCTAGATCTGGAGTTTCCCGACATCACTGCCTCTCATCTCCATTTAGAATCGTATTTCCTGTTATTTTTCATTTTTATTATTGTATAGAATTGGGAATAGCAGTTTGATGATAGGATTGTGAATGTTGAGATATTCTATACACACCTTTGAGTTTTTTTTAATCTTTGATTTAATAAAATTTGATTGTTTTATGTTTATTGGATTTATTATGATTGATTTTTGTGATTGCATAATTCAGTAATAGACTGAAAGGGTGAATTGAATAAAAAATATTTAAATTAGGCTAATGAGAGTTAGGTGATTTAATAAGAAGGAGAAATTAATCAAATCGGTAATTGTGTGAAGAGAGATCTCATAGGTTCTGATAGTTTATTGAACAACTTTAGATCTAATTAGGCTGTTGGATAGATTGTTAATTGAGATATTCCAATTTTTAATAATCTAATTGGGGTTTATAATTTAGGGTTAATGGTTATAACTCGAGAGAGAGTAATTAACCCTAGGGTCGTTTAGGACTAATAATCCAATGATTCGTAAACAATTAGGTTAGCATTAAAGATAGGTAAAAATTCCCCTTTCTCTCAAATAATAGTTCCTTTAGGTTGATTCTTGAGTGTGTGTTGCAACTGTTACTTTATTAATATTATCATAATTCATTCTTGGAATTGAGTTGCATGATTGAATTAAATTCTTGCCTTAGTTTTGTTACATTTTGAATTACTGCAAATTGTTTTAGCCTTAGACTTTAGGATTAGATTATCCCTCTTCGTGGGATCAGCACCTTAGGTGCTACAAGAATAACCCGTACACTTGCTAATTATCGAGGTTATTAATTAGAACTTATACACATCGAAAAATCAGGATCAGTCCCCATTAACTGCTATAAATAACTTTATACTAAATTGATTAACTCCTGCTGATGATCAAATTGTCTCTGTTGTCTTGCAATTCTATCATAGTATTCACATTTCTTCTAGAAAACATAGAAGCATGAAAAAATCAGGTGTTGGAGTCCCCATCCAAAAGCCAATTTAGTCTACCCTTCTACTTGAGGATATAATTGTGGGATGCCAGTCTCTCTTAGTATTCCTTCAACCATTAGATTTCAGCAGCTCTTAGATCATTGTCCAGTGGATGATTGTAACAAGCAGCCTGTGCTTTAGCTAGTTTCCTTTTGTATATTCCAAAACTAGATTCTTTAATCGTACAAAAACTTTAATTACACAAATAGTCTTTGAACAGATGCATTACACAAATAGTTTGAGTTGAAATTTGAACTTATCAAATTAGATAAATAATAAATTTACATAAATACTATGTTAAATTTTTTGAAATTTCATTCATAGAAGGAGCATCCTAATGATGATAGATTGGTAGTTATAAAAGCATGTCCAACTTGTTTAAGTACAGTACTCACAAGATTGGTCGTTCGCTAAAGATGGCAAGTTTATGTTTGTTTTTACCATTTTAATGTCTCAAAATTCATGTCTTGTATGGTTGATGTCCAAAATAATGAGAGCTTCCAAGAATAATGGAAGTTTTTGTCGATTTGAGAAATATCATTATCTCAACCAAGACAGTTAAATGCTCCAGTTGAATGCTTTATATCACCATAAAAGCCTTATCTTGGTCTCATTCCACTATTCCAACTATGTTATCATCTCATTTATTTACTTATTCATTGATGCTAATGGACTGTTATTTTTCTAGTGTGTGTTAGATAAATCATCAAATGCATAAAATAAATTATAAATTACATGGTTTGAAAAATTATTTGACAATTAAATAATTTGAAATTAAATGAGAGATTATGAATAATTACCATTAACAAGTTTAGCGTAATCATCTCATTTATTAATTTCTTTATAATCATTTTAAGGACCTAAATAGTGGCTGTCATTATTGAGCAACTGTAATGCATTTGTTCAAAGACCATTTATGTAACTAAAGTTTTTGTTACACAAATAGTTTGAGTTGAAATTTTATCTCATCAAATTAGAATAAAGAGGCATGTATGGGCACAAAGACTTACACGGGCAACATATGCAGCTGTGTATATCAATATACACTAGCGTGTAACTATATATAACCAAAACTAAAATTCTCCAATCTTTATACATTTACAAAGAATTACACAGTCATTGTACATAGTAATGTAGGTCCTTAATTGTTTCAAATCATCGTTTCATGTCATGATTTTATCCAAATTCTTCTCCTTTTGGTCCAAGAATGGAATTTCTTGCCTATAAGTGCACTTGAAGTGAATTAAATACAAAAATACAGTAAAACTATAAAAATAACAAGCAAAACACATGGAATATAGCTGTATAATTATAGTCAAGTAAGCATTTATCAATTAAACAAGAAGTTCACTAGAATCCTAATATTAGTGATATACCTAGTACTTCTAGAAATCCACCTCCTAGGTACTCTTCACAAAGTTTTAATAGATAATTTAGGATATGTTGGAAGTTATATGATAACTAAGATAAAGATAGTTTTACTCTTATAGATAAAATAAGAATGGAAGCTATAAATCCTTTTGGAATATATTTAGATATAAATTGTATCCAAAATATAGAAGAAGAAATAGATAAATGTGAAACTATTTTACGTGTAGTTGTTGCTATTAATAAAATGGATTATGAAACAACAAAACAATTTTTAGGAAAAAACTTTTGTCAATAGCTCCCTCATATTCTAGAAAAATTTATATAAAAATTAAAAAAAACTATATGTTAAATCCAAATAATGATATAACAATTTTGATAACTGAAGCAGTTGAAATTTTCAAATAGAATTTGTTGGAGAAGGAAATATTTTAAAAGTTATAACTACTCTAGGAAAATATGATATTTCATTACAAACACTGCAATTATGTGATATGTGCGAAATCAATAGATATATTTGTATTTTCTTAGATTATTATTACCATATAATCAATTAGATAATATAGATTATATATTACACAACTTTATTTTAAAAAATTTACTCAAAGATCCTTGATCCTTAGGGAAGCAGATTAGAGGCAACTTACAATCCTGGACTTGTAGATACCTTAGGAAAAAAAGAATATCTTTTTAAAAGATAAATTAAGTGAATGGTTTGATGATATTATATAATTAAAGAAAAGTAAAGGAATTAAGAAAAAAAATTTCTGTATGTTGTTATCATTTAAAAATGCGTACTATGATAAGGTGCAATAGTCCTTGTTATTATGATAGGATAAAAAAGAAATATAAAAAGAACATTTTAATAAAAGATATTTTAAAAAATTTAAAGCAAAATATTATAAGAAAAATGAAGGATAAAAACGTAGAATACCTATGTTTAGAATAAATAAAAGAAGAAATAAAAATAACTAAATATTAGTGCTATTATTGTAAAGGAAAAGGACACTACACTAATGAATGTCCTAAAAATTTTAATAAAAAGAAAATCGAAATAGATGATGACATAAATGAAATGATAGAAAATGAAGATTTTATTAGAATTAATACTTTTGAAGAATTCTCTTCTTAAGAAAGCATTTTTCTAATAACAGATGCTACGAAGAAACCTCAAATTCTGAAATAAATGAGAGAAATAGGAGAATCTTCTAAAGTTCAGGTTGATAAGCAAATAATAGATAATATAGCAGAAACATTTGAAAAACATGGAGATTATACTCAAAAAGTTCTTATTGATAGAAAAAATCCTTAAAAAGACTTATAATACTGTATTTTCTATAAATTCTTATAGCAGGTTTAAGATGCCCTTTCTAGGGAAAATAGGGTTAAAATTCAGAAAACACCATATGTTTTACGATTTTAATCTAAAAAAAACCCTAGATATTAGTTTAACTTCCAATAAAGTAATGTTTCCTTTGTTATCTAAAAGAGATATTTCTCTAAAACTTGAACAAATTCCCAAAGAAATTAGGGACAAAAGAGGTTGGGTGCATAACAGATCTGTACAAATGATAATTAGATCTACTTTTAGAGAAGGAATAGATAGTCCTATAAATTTAGCAATATTATATGATTGGATTCACAACAAAAAAGAGGCATGAATGGGAATTTTGAGAGGCAATCTTCAATATCAAAAACTTTTGTTTAATATCTATTCTAAGATGTCTTATAATATATAAGATATATTGATAGAACACTCTCTTTAATCTAAGACTTTAAAAGACAAGATTTAATTAGAGATGGAAATAGACCATATTCTATTACATAAATGATATCTTGTACCTTATCAAATACTCATCATCATTTGGAATGTTTTGCTAACAAAGATATTGTTGATTTTTCAAAATTATTTTTTAAAGTTGAAAGAATATATCCTCCTTATATCACAAATATAGAAGAACTTGAAGACAATTTTTCATTAGATTTACAACAAAAACCCTTACTAACTTCTCACAATAAATTATTACCTAGATTATTTGTTTAGAAATTGTTGTTTCAAGTAGTAGATGACATAATAATGCTTTAGTAAATGATATACTAATGCTTTGATAAGACTTGATAAAAAGAGAAGTTCTGAGTATAAAATTAAAGGAGAATATTTTCATGGTACAAATTATATTCCCCATAACATTTTAATCGATACTGGAGTTAGTGGAAGTTATAATATTCATAATCTAATACTTAATTTACTAAGTTACTAACTAAATGATCCTTATCAATATACAAATTTCAATGGTGAAATATATCAAAAAGACACCGCCATAGAAACCATTATTAAGATAGGAGATAATAAATTGCCTATAAGATTATTAGTTGAAAATTAAGTATTCAAATTAGAAATAATGCTAGGAACTAGTTTTCTAAAACAAGTTCAACCTTATAAGATAACTCAAAATGGAATACAACTATCTTATAACAATAATATAATATATCTTCCTAGATAATGACTATTCCTACTAGTATTTATATTCCAATAAGAATAAATTATAAAGATTATAAAGTCAAATACTTTGTTGGCTATGTAGATAGTGGCACTAGTTCTTGTTTATGTAAAGCAACTAGTTTCCCTTCACAATATCATGAAACCTTAAAAAATATAATAGGATTAGATATTACCTTTACCTAAAGGTATTGCTAACTTCAAATCCTATTAGGATAATTTTTAATAAAATGTCCACCCTTTTATTTTTTATGGTACCGGAACTGATACTCTTTTAAGAAATAACTTTCTCCAATTATTTTATAAAATATTATTTGATACTATTAAACAACAAATACATTTCAAAACCCTATATGGTCATTAGATCATAGTTAATTAAATCAAAACTGCCTATGCTTGATCTACCTCGATTCCCTTTAAACCTCACAAACACTACAACAAAAATGACATACGATATTAGGTGATAAGTGCTATTAAATATGAATGATAACACTAATGAATATGCTATGACAGCCTATGTTACTAAAGATATGATGCTTTAGTAACAGTTTTAACATGTTATTGTCGAGTTTAATATGACATTTATTAATAGATATAAATGCGTTTATATTACATTTTATAAATGTTATTAATTAACTATTTGTAACATTTTTACACTATTCTATATTAACTTTTTGCAACAACATTAACATGTAGTAGATATGAATTTTGTAATATTTTAAAACTGTTATAGATAAGTTTTCCATGACATTGATAGAATGTTGTTGTTGAGTTTATTATAGCATTTATTGATAACTACAAATGATTTTATATTATATTTTATAAATGTTATTAATTAGCGATTTGTAACATTTTTGAACTATTATATATTAACTTTTTGCAACATCATTAACATGTAGTAGATATGAATTTTGTAACATTTTTAAAATGTCATAGATAAGTTTTCCATGACATTGATAGAATGCTATTGTTTAGTTTATTATAGCATTTATTGATAGCTACAAATGATTTTATATTTTTTATAAATATTATTAATTATCTATTTGTAACATTTTTCAACTGTTATGTATTAACTTTAAAATGTTATAAAAGAGTTTTTTGCAACAATACTAAAACGCTATTGTTGAGTCTATTATAATATTTATTAATAACAAACAATTGATTTTATGTTACATTTTATAAACCATATAAATTAGTTAATCATGAAATTCATAAACTGTTATAAATTATTATTATTATTGTTATTATTTACATCCTCCAAATGTTGTGGATACGAGTTTCGTAACATTTGTAAAATGCTCTAGATTATTGTTTAATAAAAATATTTAAAAATATGTTATTATTGAATTTATGATAACATTTGTTGATGCTATTATAATAGTGTTACTAATATATCT
>JAOSBM010000206.1:25387971-25399861 GCA_027568955.1 Erythroxylum tenue
ACCGGTGTGACGTCATAATTATGCAATAATTATATTTAATTATATATAATATTAAAAATATTAAAAAATACAAAAAATAAAAAAATTTGTGAACCAGTGGTCGGACCGGTCAATTGACCGGTTCAATTGACAACCGATTTTTTAGGTTAAACCGGACCGGATAGCCGACCGGTCACCGGTCGAACTGGTCGGACCGGCCGGTCCGGTCCGGTTTTGAAAACACAAGGGGAATTGATAGGGTAAACTTTACGAATAGACGAGTTATGTGAGCGTTTCGTGAAAAAAAAAATAGCAAATGGGATTTTGTCATATGTGATCTGATGATTGAAGGCCATTCCAACAGATTGGTTATATACAATAGGTAACTGGTTCTTGGCAGATGTACAAGGACTATGCATGTATAGGCAAGAAATTACGGTATGACAAAGTCCACAATTGAAGCACTTTTTTGACAAATATTGGCAACGACTCTCAATTACTGCCGTAAGTCGACATGTAATGAGTGTGCTTAGCGAGCATTCTAAACAGCAACAGATAAGAATGGCTTGGTAGACTCAAGATAATTAGCACAACTAAATTGCACTAAGTTCGAATGCATTTAGTGAGGACACGAGAAGAAATAAGATCGCATAGGATAGTAGTAGTAAAGGAAGCGAAGCGTTAAACTTGAGAACATGGAAGATTGGTCAGTCGACAGTGCTGCAATAAGGATACAAAGAGATATGTGCTCATTGTCGTAATGTTGTTAGTAGGATAATATGTAACCTTCTTAATTTGGTAGAGGTAAAGTCATTTAGTATTAGATTTAGGGGGTGCTTGATTCATAAGTTTGAGAATGAATCAACGAGTATGGAAAGAATACACTTATAATCAAGTCTGATGATAGAGATCAAATTCTAAAGTTTTGAACAGAATGTTCATAATACTTACAAAATGTTATTCTTGCTTATACTTTTTAAAAATTAAATAAAAAATGCTATACTCCTTATTTTTTATTAGCAAAAAAAATATAAATTTATTTTTAATATTTTTCTGTTATTTTTTTATATCGACGTGTCAAGAAAATTTTGGTGTCAAGTGTCAACAGCTGCAAGTTGATAATCATAATTCATATGGTCCATCAAACCAGACAGGATATGGACGTGTCTACATACAAATAACTGCATTAGCACCAAACGTTTGGAACTTTGGTAAATTTCTAAGGCAACTTTTGAGGCTACAAAAAATAATTAAACCAAAGCGACCGCTGATCTTCTGCATACAGCTTCAGTAAATTTAGGAAATGGAAAACGATTTGAAGCTGGTGTTTTATAAGTATCTTAAAATAATCAATTGTTACAAACTAAGTTAGCACAAACACAGAGACTCTTTTTTAAGGTGCAATTCAGGTATCGGAGTTGCATATAATACAACACATAATGTACAAAAATTGTCATGTGCCTGTTGCAGTAATAGCTCATATCATATGATCATTCTCGCATCAAGTCAACATCTGTGTAGGGGTGGGCTTCCAGGCCAGCCGCTCATCACTATTATTATTATTACTAGTACTAGTTGGGATAGTTGATTTTGCACTGGATTCAGGCGTTGACTTGTCATTTTTAGGACGCCCCACCGGTCTATCCTTGCTCTTTGAACTACCATGTACAAAACTGCAAAGTACCACCTGCACCATTCCCTCTCAACTCAACTACTGACTTAAAAACCCTACTTTCATCAATGCTAATACACTCCCCATAAATTTAAGCCAAACACTTGAGCTAAACTGTTTATACTTGGAATAATCAAACAGTAAATAAACTGTGATATTGAAATTGATAGCAAAGAGTAAAGAGGGAAAAGAATTTACACATTATTTTGAATTATTTACCAAGGTGTATTATTCATTTGATTTTAACTCATTTACTTTTAATAATAATGAAGTAAAATGTTTCATAAAAATATATAAATGATAACAAAAATATTTGATAATTTAATTATTGAATATACAAAAAATTATTTATATATTAGATATATAATAATATTCTTATACCAAATACTAAATCTCTGTGATTTTCAACATTCTCCCTCAAGCTAATAAGTGAAAGCTATTTATAGCCAAGTCGCATAAGAATTTCAATTTGCAAAAGGATAATGTTGAGAATGCTTTTCTTTTTGTCTATTCACATAATATATTAAGTACCAAGTCTCTATGATCTTCAACATAAAAATTTCTAATTTAATATATACTTATATCAAGTACCAAGTTTGAGATTATTTGGCATTTATGTTCAAAGAAGTTTGTACTACATATTACTGAGAACTAGTTTAGTAAGATAAATACAAAGAACTAGTAACTGAGGCAATCATTTTCTGTTATTACCATGTACACCATATTTAAACATTCTCGGTGTGGTTGAGTCAGGCAGATGGATCTTAAATCATGCAATATGATGTTCATCCATGAAGTCCTTGCAGCTTAACTTTTACACCAAATTATGACAAAAGATAACTGATTATGGCTCCTATTACTAAAAAAAATATCAAAAGAATGTGTAGTAAAGACTTCCACACATCATGAGTTTGTGCGTCAATGCATGATATGAATAAACATTATGTTTTCCAAATTCAACAACCACAATTGTACCTGAACTGGACCAGCTGCAATAAGCATCCCAATTGCACCACCAATGATATGACCATCAGCACTAGAAAGAGACGCACTAATACCACCAGTTCGATTGTGAGGACCACCATCTTCAGCAACCAAGTAAGAACCTGACAGGCATAATATCTCAAAACGGCCCTACAGCAAGTTAAGTGCACCAAGTTGGCAGAACGTAATCAAGTCAGAACAATGATAAGTAGAAAAAAAATCCATAAATGGAACCACAAAATGCTACATCCATAAAGATTGAGACCTCACAAAGTTTATGTAAGCTCAAGGAGAAAGCTGACACAATATTTATGTTCTAATTGCATCTCAATTTTATTTCAATGCAGCAGATATTCATGTGAAACTTTGTTTTAAGATTATGGGAAGACATTCCACAAAGTGTTAAACCAACGGGTTCAAGCTCGTGCATACAAAGGTTTTGGTGGAGTCAAAGTACTGACTTGAGTGTCAGCTGAAGGAGAGAAGTAGGATTGCTGAGCTTTTATCCGCTTGAACCAAAAATCTAGCTAGATTACTGAAACCATCAAGGTCGTAGAGCATGTTCAAGCTAAAGTTTGTTACACTAATTTTTTTTAACGCTAACTGCACAAGCATAGTACAAAAAGCATGCTCATTACCAATACATTCAGCAGTCGTAGCCTCTATATCTCCATGGTCTACCAATCAACAGATGAACCATTCACCAATATCAATGTGCTATGTATATTATAAGCAATAGCAGATAAAGATCAGGGTGACTACTGCGAGATTAAATGTTCACACAGAGCCACTACCAATCAAAGGGGCAAAAAAAAAAAAATTCATGAATCCAAATTATCTTTAAGGTTTTCCAAGAAATGTCTTCAGGTGAGAAGAAAGCATATATGAAGTTGAGGCCCTACCTCAAGGTAAAAGACCAAAAAGAATCACTTAAACTAAAGTTTGAAGAAGAAAATTAAAGTTTTTTAATTGCACTGACCTCATATGTGGCATTGGACTCTGAAGATGCTGGCTGACACAATGTTACAGAGGAAACTGTACCAGTGCCAGACAAGATGCAAACAGCCCTTGGCCTCTGTTGGGCAAATGACAATACCTTTGCCACAATATCCTGCAAAAAATGATCTAATATTAAGACAACAAGGCCTTTCGCCAATCTTTCAAATGCTTATGAGCTAATGCATGTGCAGTACAAATGGACAGAACTAAATATATCCTTTTCTCAATTTTCAGATGATAAGCTGGAAATTTTGAATCACTTCAATGTTAGGGAAGCCTAAATTCAGAGGCAGTTCAGGAACAGACTGCAACTAACTATGGAGACATAATTCCAGCAAAGTCCAAACACACACACACACACACACACACACACACAATGAAAACATGTTAAAATCAACTTTCATTCCAATATATATAGCAAGAAATGTGCAATAAAATATCATTTTTTAATCAACCTACATCAAATAGCCATAATTACAATGAATTTGACGTCACAATTGTTAAAAGCAAAATCATGTCATCATTATGTACAAGAAAGTAAAATTGCAAGGGATATAGCGTACTTCTCCTACTTCAATCTGTATCACATGCGGTGAAAAAGCTATGCCAGCAGAACTGTTCATCCATTCACCTAAAAGGAAAAACAAACCATGTGAAAATAGACCATTACTTATAGATGCTTTCAAGCCCAACACATAACACCATCCAATGTGCTAAAAGTAACTAAGTGGCTAAAGCTACTCCATGCACAAGTATTTCATAGATATAATTCCAGTTCTCCCACCTGCTTGGCAGCTGAAGGTTCCCGTTAAAGCATTAAATGAAGCTAAATTAGAAGGCAATTTTCACACTCAAAAATATGATTTCTTACTTTTATCAGCCCAACAATAAACAAAGAAAATTTGAAAGTTTCCAGTACTGAATGCACAAAGGGAAGTGGAACACATGCATACACGAACAGCAAAGTGGAACACTTAGATAAAGGAACAGCAAAGTGGAACACTTGAAATATCACCGCTATATAGAGCATAATAACTTGAAAAGAATTGTATAAGGCAATGCATTCCCTTCTACTAGTTAACAGATATTACTTCCAAGCATTTGGAAGATGAAACCCAAATGCACAAAATGCAGAGTAGCAAGTCGGTAACCCAAATTTCTTCAAAAAAGTCGGTAACCCATGATCATTAAAAGACAAAGCAAGACAGTAGTTCCAAGCACAAACATCACAATAACAGTGCATTCATAGACACCTCTTTTATGGAAATGTAAACATGGAACTCAAATACAAACACTGACCCAGAAGAGCCAATTGCTGCTTCCGCCCAGACCCAGGCGGCCGCCCTCTAGCTCGTTTAGGAGACAGTGGATCTGGAATCAGAGACGGCTTAGGCTTAACTGGCATTGAAGACAATCCAAGAGAAACTTGGCCATCAGGTGCATATTTCCTGGGCCTTCCGCGCTTCTTCTTCACTGGCTCGCTAATTGAGACTCCAGAGGGAACAGAGACGTTAGCACCATGACTCAAATTAGTGTTTGATGATTCTATGGAGAATGTGGACCCAGATGAGCCATGCCTAGCATTAGTTTGAGCTTGAAGGTTAGGATTTGGCAAGGGTCTGAATCCAGGTGGTGTATGAAACGAACCAGCGTGTGATGCAGACCCAGACCCACCAATCCCACCTCCTCTATGAATGTAATACGGAGAAGACCCACTTGACAATGTCATAGCTTCTCTTCCATCCATGCATTTACTAAATAAAATAGTACACTATCACAACAGTACAAGGTCACAGGCTTTACTCTGGGACGCTGTAAGCCTCTTTTACCCAAATTCCAAACTGGAACACAAGTTATACAGATCACAACATAAAATAAGGAAGTAAAAGTGAATTTCAAAAGAGGGGTTTTACGAGGGTTTTTAACTGAATGCGACAAATGTCAGGGAAACGGATAAAGGCCAAATCTTTAATTTGAAAGAACTGAAAGAAGAGGGAAAATCGCAGTTTCTGAGCCCCAAATCCTCCCGGGGCATAGACAAGC
This sequence comes from Erythroxylum tenue, assembly GCA_027568955.1. Classification (NCBI taxonomy): domain Eukaryota; kingdom Viridiplantae; phylum Streptophyta; class Magnoliopsida; order Malpighiales; family Erythroxylaceae; genus Erythroxylum; species Erythroxylum tenue. Next base: position 25,393,649 of record JAOSBM010000206.1, read on the forward strand.
AATTTCAACACAGGGTTTTACACGGTTTTTGCTCCAATGTAAGGAATCCAAAGAACTAATTAGAAATTTAACTTAAAAATACTAAAATTGGAACCAAAATGCTGCTAAGCTACAGCTAGTTACATTCTCACAACACAACAGAATAGCCAATTATTGTGAACAAATTTAGACAAAAGTCAGAAAAGATGGCATCTTTTAGCAAACAATAGCAAACTGATAACTGCTGAAAAAAAAAAACAGATCGAGAAAACTAAAGCAAAACCCTAGATTTGATGTAATCTAGGGTTTTGGGAGGAAAATGCAGAAGGAGCTTGTAAAGAGAAGCAAGAGAAGAAGCAAAGAAAGGACAAAGTAAGGTGGAGAAAATGAATAGAAAATATGCAAAACTTTTGAATTAAAGGGTTTTAAGCCTGTGCTTGCTTTTTCAGTTTCTTTACCGATTAGTAGTCAGTGTGTGACAAGTGTGCTGTGCGGTGGCCTACCGTAGTACCAAACCCCACCCTGCACGTCGTTCAGAGCAGTGAGCTGACTTACTCGTTTTTTTTTTCTTTTCTTTTCTTTCCATCTTTCTCTCCCTCTCTAACTCTAACCGGACTGGGATGAACCTTCTATTCCTTTTTTATTTACTTTTCAGTAGCCCATTACATCCTGAAAATTATATAAAAGTGGTGTTAGGAGATAATGACAAGAGCCTACTTATGTTAATTTTAAGAATGAAATCTTTAAATCTATTATATTTGATTTATAACCAACCCCAAAAAAATTACTGGATAAAATATTGACTAAGGAAGTATTTGGTTCACAGAGAACAATAAGAATAAGAATGAGAATGAATACAGTGAGAAATAAGAATGAATATAATCGTTATAATTATGATGATTGGTTAAGATTAAGAAATGATTACCATTATCATTGATGGTGGTTGATTTGTTTGTTAAAAATATTGAGAAATAATCTTGACCAATAAAAATATAGACGAATCTTGACTCGTTCTTATAAAAAATTAGAACCAATATTATAAAATAGCTTGAAGATCATAAGCGAATAATTTAATAAGTTCAAAAAAAATTTTGAAGTATCAAAGAAAAAAACTCCCACATTTATATTAATGGTCAATTGAAAAGAATGAGCCTTTAAATATTTAAATACAAAACTAGAGGTTTCAATTCTTAAATAAACAATTAGCTAGGGATTCGATTGAGCACGACTGAAAATATGATCTTAAGTTAGGTTGTGACGGTTAACGTATATTTTAGCATCAGTGGACATAGCATAGTATGGACACACCTATGCGTGAGATCATAGATTACTATATAATTTGTAAAGTTAGGAGGTGGCATGGAACACGACTGCATGTCAAACCATGTTATTCACTAAAACTCCAACTCTAGCATCCAAAAAGGTTTATGGTCTATACTATGCCTATATTGAAAGCCTGTATTCATCGGGGACAGATCCTCTGTCTCTAAATTTGTGTACCAATCCTGTCTTACGAGATCCAAGCTATCCATTTATGTGGGTTCCATATAAATGGATGGCTTGGATCTCATGAGACAGGGTTGGTACATAGATTTGGGCATAGAGGATTTCATGCCGTATTCATCTAAGTGTTTTGCCTCTAAATTTTCTCTAATTTCAACTTTTATGATTACTTTAATAAATCCTTTACTTTGGGTTAGTTATGTTCACATCATAGCCCCGTTCTTTCGTCGAATTCTCACTTGTATCAAAAGAAAACAAGTTGCTTTGTACAAAGGTAAAATCATAAGCTGGTTAGAATAGAATAAAAAGCTCTTTTAATCTTACTCTTTCTAGTACAAAAGCTAACTTGTTTCTTTGCTTTTCTCTCAATACTTTTTCTTTTCTAATTTTTCTCCTTTTCTTTTATGTGGATCAACTCTTTATTTTCATTCACCTTTTCTTTTCTTTTTAATCTCTCATCCTTATTTTAGTTCACTTTCCTTTTGATCACTCTCTCCTTTTAACTTGAGCTAATCCTATACACTTATTTAGGTGTCATAGGTGCAAGAGCAATGGGTTTTATTGAAACCCATCTTTTATGGCCCTTCTGTCTTGCCAATCTCCTTAATGTACAAATATGCCCATATTATTTTTTGGTGATGGTATTCGTCGAGTAAGACATTTCTTTTTCATCGTCATCAAAATCATTTGGAAAACTCTTCTTGGTTATCGATTTGTATTAGGAACTTATAGTGATTATCCCCTTTGAAATTTGTCTATTTCTTTATCTCAAAACTTTAATCAATCTCAAATCTTACTAGATATCATACTTATCCTCCTAATTTGTTGTTGCATGGCCTACATAAAATATGAGTTGTCTTTCTTCTCTTTTGGTGATGAAATACCCTTTGAAGGCATATTTATAATTTGTAAGAAAGGGTTAGTAAAGAAAATATCCTCACAAACCCTTTACACTTGTGATCTTAAAAGTAAAAAACCACTCATGTTTCACCCTTTCGCTCTTTTCTTTGATAAAATAACAATATAAATAATAGAGTTGCAAAAAAAATTAATATTAAAGGCACAAAATAAGGAATTAAATTAGATGAAACTCTAATATAAAAAGAAGAGAAAGAAAAAAACCCTAAAATCAAGATGAAAGTGGAGTTTTTTGATTTTTTTTAGAATTTTAAAAAAAAAGTATGTTGCAATAGAACAAAAGGAATAATAAAGAAACACAAAAATTATTATGGAATAAAATAAAATTTGAACGATATGAAAGCAAAGATAAAATGGTAACAATACAAAAAAGAAAAGACGAAACGATAATGATACAAAAGCAAAGAAAAAAACCAATATAAGCTCTAAAGGATATTGAACAAAAAAGAAAACATGAAGAAAAACACAAAAAGGAAATAAAGAAGGAACCATGAAACAAGAATAAGAAACAAAAATCAATAAAAATAAAAATAATATGATTTTAGAGCCAAAAATCGGATACCAAACTAATATGAACCTCAATGATGATACCTTGAAATATGATAAATGCCAAATAGACTACATTTATAATCCCATGTGTAGTGCATTTTTTTATTTGCGAGCCTTTTCTATTGTTAATACTTAATTCATTCCTAGTATGTTTTTAGATCTTAATTGCCTACAAAGGTCAAAAGGAGCATAAGTTAGACCAAATTAAGGTAGAAAATTGAAGGATTTAACTTGTTCTTGAGGGTGGATCATCACGTGCTCAACTTTTGCTTCATAATTCGCATCAATTGTAACATCCTGTTTTCATACTAAGAGTTAGAACCCTAGATTTCTGTAATTGAGAAAATAGCAACGAGAGATTAGAAAAATACATTTCATGCTCATGCATAATGTTAGCATACACACACGTGAAATTTGATTATTACACATATTACAATGAATTGTTCACGCACTCATTTAACATTTTTCGAGTATAAATGATTGTTTTAATTCGATTATAATGTGAATTATGGATTATGTGTCTCAAAAATTGAGTTACAATGTATAAGTAGTGAATTAGAATTTTTGGTGGAATATGAAAATTTTCCAGAATTTAAGGGTATTTTTGGACTAGGAAAAATGCCAAGAGGCAGAACAATTGATAAATGGTAGTAAAAATAAGAGTCAAATGGAAGTGGAAATTTTTATAAATGACATTAGGATTTAATAACAAGTGTCAATGAAAATTAGGTTGAAAATTGGAAACAAATGGACTAGCTTATTAAAAGACCAAAATGGGACCATAGGAAAGTGACAACTGTCACTACCACTCACCACTTACTATTCTTTAACCTAAATTAAAGACCATATTGTGGTCTTTCACTTGTCATTTATGGCACTTGCTTCTTTTCTTCATTTTGTTCATTTGCTCTCATCTTCTCATTCTTCTCTCCATCTACGAAACTCTTACCACCCTCATCATGTTGATTTTGGTCCAACTCTTTCACTTGTTTCTTCAAGATTTGTTGTTTTCTCCATCTAGTTACTAAAAGACCTAACCCTCCTACCGTGAATGATGATGATAATCGTGTATGTTAGAGAAGCTAGGGTTAAGTGTGATTTGAAGACATTGAAGCTAAACAAGTAAGTATAAGCATTACTCTTCTGGAGTTGTTGAATGAAGCATGTATGATGATAGTTGGTGATAAAATGAACATGAGGAAATGAATGTTTTTTATATCTTATTTTTCTATGATTTATGAACAATAATGTATGATTTGGTATTGAGATGATTTAGAGTTTGAATGAAACCAAAAATGAGTTAGAAAGAAGTGCGTAAAATTTTAGTTATGAATGGATATTTTCATGTTCTGTTTTTTATGTATAAAACGTAGATCATTGGTTATTTTAGAAATGGATTGGATTGAGTATTGAAGTTAAAGAAAAGGCAAGTGTAGTGTCTTGAAAAGAGAAGAACTAGGATGAAAATTTAGAGACAAAGTGATGATATTGGTGTTAAAATGTGCTGGAATATGTCAGCTGTAATATTTCTGCTGGATATGCATCTGTATTTTATCCATGAATTGATCTGTAGATATCCAAATGGAATGATTTTTTATTTGTATTAAATTAGAGACATATGGCTACATTTTTCATGAAGACATTGAATTCAAAGTATGTCTTTAAGAGTTTCAAAATTTGACTTGAAGTTGTGTTTTGGGTGTAGTAAATTGATGGATGAATATATGTGTTTGTGTTCTGTTTTGAGAGTATGAAAACCATTAGTAATGAGTTGTTATGTAGATGTTATGAGTTGTGAATTAAGGGTATAATGAAAGTGAAAATTATGTTAACCAAGATATTGAGCTATGCTCTTGAAATGAGATGAATTAAGGTGACAGTTAAAAGTGAAATGAAGGTGGAAATGAAGATGAATATATGCTGAAAGTTGATGATGAATGTATATATATGTATATGTTCTGTTATTAGTGTTCATGAGCAATCATGGACTATAAATTGTTTGTGGATGATATTGAGTTGAAATGGAGTTAGAATAATGGAGAAATGATGAGTAATTAAATTAGAAATGATAGACCAAGCATATGATGTTGAAAGTAATAAGTAAAGAATAAGGAATCTCGAAACTAAGGATGCAATTGGATATATGTTGGGGCAAGAGGCATAACTTTTTTTGTAGAACTTAGATTGAGTTCATTTAAGTATTCTTTCGAAGAGGACTTCAAGTTCTACAACTTCTATGAAGACCCCGAGGAGAGATTTTGCTTTCTAGAGGGTCAAAATTTAACATTTCTGTAAGAGACCCATAAAGGTCCGCTTGGCAGACATTCACTGGCCATTTAATCTTAATTTAGGCTAGAATGGGGCTTGAATTGAACCTAGAATGATGCTTGGATTAAGTGACTAATGTGTGATATGTATGAAGTGATAATTGAGGTTATAACTTAGTGAATGAATTGATGATACCAAAGTATCAAAAGCATGAGTATAATGTGAATGAAGATGTTCATATGATTGTAGTTATTATTCAAAGGAGTTGAGTAATACATATTCAGTAAATGTAAATGAGAATAGGATATTATGAGTGCATATAATGTTAGAAAAGAAATAACGAAAGATTGAGTTATGATATTAGAATAACCAAGTGTTCTTGAGGTGTAAGCCTGAGAATTACCTAGACACATACAGAGGATAATGATTGAATGTTGAACTTAGATTGATCATGTACAAATGAAGTATAAACCTAAGTTCAATTAGACATAAATGAATTATGAAATGAGAATGAACATAAGATGTGAATTTAGATAATATACCTGGGATTGTCATTGAGCATGCATTATACACAACACATATACATATGTATGTGATTGAGTCTTCATAAGATTGTGCAATTAATAATGTGTGTGCAATATATGTATTTCATAATGATGATACATGATAGAACGTTCGCATCCAGATGTTTACTGATCATGGAAGCTAATGTTAATCTAGAGCGTACTGTGAATAAACTATGTTGGACCCCGATCTTTCAGTGGAATTTAGAAATAAAAAATGATATAAAATCAGTGTTTTGTATATACATTTTGAAATGGAAGTATTTATGTTTTAAGGAAATTATGAGAAAAGAATTATGGGTTTCGATGTTTCTTGGTAATTGTGGGGATTTGATGAGTTATGAAAGTACAAGTGGATGAGTTGATTGAATTGGAAGTTGAAATTAAGAAATAAAGGAAAAAATGTGAAAATTTGAAGAATTTAGAAAGTTTG
>JAOSBM010000206.1:25474876-25491495 GCA_027568955.1 Erythroxylum tenue
GTTGGCTGGAAAGGAATGAAATATCCAGAGAAAAGAAGAGAAAGGAACGAAGAAGAAGAGAAGAATCCTCATGATCACATGAGTTTAAAGGCAGGGTTAGGAATAACATATATGATATAATTTGGCAAGAGCTGTCACTTAACGGATCTAGGAGTCACATAAGATATGATTGATAAAGTTGCTTTCTACCTAATTTAGGTCTAGTTGGTTTATTGAGTAAACTCAATTTCAACTATATTTGAATGGTATCCTAGCCCACTAGAAAGATTAATCTTTCGAAATAATAGTGAGGGCTATTATTTTGAATAAAATAGTGGGACTAACCAAATGCATGATTAAAGTCCTAATCTTATTTGGTAGTCATGGCATATAATTGATTACTTGTTTCTTTTACACTTATATTTTGTTCTTAGTAGAATCTACCTTATTTAGTATAATTGATCCTAAGTTAGTGAACCCAATATTCTCGGACATAGGATATGTTTGAGAAGTGTTCTCAAAAGTTAGAAAAGAAAATTGTATGCCCTTGATGCAAATTTGTTATAATCCTTGTTGAAGATTTGGTGTTAAAGTTTTGGAGATACGTCAAAATCATATTCATGACAAAATGTATTGACATTTTGAGTTGACTAATGTCTCATAAACTTTGATGACAATATGTAAGATGTATGTCAACACCATGATAACAAGATGCAAGAGATTGTATAAAGTAGAGCTGAAAGGTATAGTACCTTGTTAGAATTGCTCCATTTAATTTAGCCTATTAAAAGCATAAGTGTAGACTACAATTAAAGGCTTAGCAACAGTATGATAATAACTGTCATTAAAAGAAAATGATTGCATGGTTTTTCTTACCTATATGTGATATGATAAAGATCATATGAATTTCTAGTTCATGCTTATGTGTATTTGATATTGAATTTCGATTCAACATTATTGTAATGTTCAAAGCATGATAAGAAATAGATTTTTAAGTAAAAGTAGTTGATCCAAGTTTATACAAATAGTTTGTATATGTATTGGATCAAAGGAGACTTATGTTTAACATAAATGGCAAGAATAAAAAGTTGGATAACCAAGATTATCCTTTTATGCAAGATTAGTTAAATCAATATAACGAGAATCATAAAGTTATATAATAGTATATATATATCCTTTTGATTATGAATCGTATGGAACTTGTGAAACTTGTATAGTTGAAGAATAACCAAATCAACCTTTGGTGAAAGGATGATGATCGTATTAAATTGTTAAATATTATACATGTGATGTATTGGATGGAATAGCAATTCATAAAAGGATAATATTATATTTCAATATATTACTAATGACTTTATGTGATATAGTTATATTTATTAAATGAAATGTTGATTTAAAATTTTGAAAAGTTTAAGTTGTTTAAATCTAAGTAGAAATAAAGCATTGAGAATGCTGAAGCATTTCGATGAGATCGATTTGGAGAGTTTTAAATTTTAGGTTATCTAAATGGAATGAGATTTTCTGGTAAATACCTTCACAACTAAATTCGTAAGAGTATGAATTTATGTAAAGAGTAAAATACAATATGAGATATTGTATAATGCAATATTATTTATGCCTAGTACATTAACTTACCTTTTATATATTTCCAATTGAAAGAACCAATTCATATTGTATTGGAAGTCTCTGCACAGTCATGCTAGACGGTTGGAACAATCTCATGCATGAATGTGCATTGTTTTCCTAGATGCAAGCTTTATATAGATATATATATGCTAGCGGCTTGGAACAAAACAATGCACATTCATACATGTGTGTGTATATATATATATATATAAAGCTTGCATCTAGGAAAACAACGCACATTCATGCATGAGATTGTTCCAACCCTCTAGCATGACTGTGGAGAGACTTCCAACCTATTGCTTCTTTGTGCATGATCATGTGTGGCAATCGTGCCAGACTTATTACTCTATATTTATCTTCATCTTTTCTTCTCTTTTTCATATATCCACTCATCACCAAACACATCAAAGAATCTTTGAAATATATAATTATGATCAACCTCTTGCCTTAAACAACAATTAATCAAACAAAATATACAAAACACTAACACTAACAAGAATATAAATCTAATTACTAAAAATGTGTTTATCATTTAAGAAACATTAAAAACTCACTATAAATCTTAGAAAATATACTATAATTTACACATATCATAATCCCCTCAGTAATTTTCTCTTTCTCTTGATGCGCATTCCTGAAAATTTTGTAGTTTCTTTCTTTTCAAATAGTGCAGAGTTTAGCGCCAAATGCCATCATAATTATAACTTTATCCCCTCTATACTGGCTTTTGTATCCCAGTATCTAGTCGAAGAAATCCTTCCAGTTGTAGAGACAATTGTGAAAAATGTTTTGTCAATTACGTCTTTCTAGATTGCTCTGAAAAAACACAATTGAAGTATATATGATTTAGGGATTCTATAGCCTTATTACATAGCCTACGTATAGAAGGATTCGTTAGGAAAGTAATCTTGTCAAGGGTCAGTAGTCAAAGTGACGTGCTTATCACGCTACCTTCCTCAGTATGTCCCCTCTTAATTTTAGAAGTTGGGAAATGAAAATACGTAGTTTGATTCTTAGTTTCTTTTAGCTCCAATATACGTACCCTTATCCTTCAGATAGATTGCATTCACCCATTTAGTCCATAAAGATTATTTATCTGTTATCAATCTCCACACTCTTTCCCTAATTAATAACTTCTTGGTGCTACTTATATCATGTATTCCAATACCTTCCCTCTCTTTAGGCATGGTTACTTCACTCCAACAGACTTTGGCCATGAATCTGTCAATCTTCCCACCACTTTAAAGGATTTTTCTCATCATAGTATATATATATACATGAGGTTGAGTATTGCCTTTATTAGTTGTAAAAGAAATGCACCTGTTAGCCCAATAAGATATTCTTTTCTGCGCCCGCAGGGCGTAGCTCAGTTGGTTTCGGAGGGACAGATTTGCTCCAAGGTGTAAGGTTCGAATCCCACGATTTGCAGTGTGGGAGCAACATTCTTGAGTCCCTTGTGGACTTTGAGGGTGGGCTCCTTATAGGCCTGTGGGCTACTCACCTCCTCCTTAGCAGGCTGCTGAGTACCTGATTTACATCCTCCCAGCTGTTTCGTCGGGCCGAGATATGAGGGGCCCTTAAAATTTAGGGATTCAACCTTTTTGCTCCAAGATATTCTTTTCTGCATCTTTTCTATTAAATGCATACACCTAAATTATCTTTTGGAAGCTACTGGTAAACCTAGGTATTTAATGGTATTTGTTTTGTCTTCAATCCAATAATTATTTCAAGCTAAAGCCCTATTGAATCTACGCTTTTAGAGACTATCAGACAGCTCATTTGATCATTTAATTTCAACCCTGACATCACTAATAAATTTGCATTGAAACCACTAGGGGACCCTAGTAGCGTCAAATCATCCACAAACATCAACTGAGATATTCTCAATTCCTTATATCTATAATGATATTTAAAGCTTGGCTTCATCCAAATATTGTACTCTAAAAGCCTAGATAGAACGTAACCTCCATATTTAAGGTAAAAGTGTACGGAGAGAGTGATCACCCTGCCTCACTCCTTTCTTTCCTTTAAGTACCATTGTAGGTTTTCCATTGATTAGTAATGCATAAGATAGGGAAGTAGGGCACATTAGTAACCACCTCCCAAATTTCTTTGGGAAGTTAAAAGTCTTTGTTGACGTTCCTCTTAGTTAGGATATTACTGTGAAATACTTTGTATTCAAATCCCCACCTTTTAGCCATTTTATTCTTGCTCTCTGCTTAAGTAAGGAATTGTCGAGTCTAGATCATCTGTCCAATATTACTCTGTCTTATTCTGTCTTATGGAATCTCAGTCATTTATTTTGCGGGACTCACGTCTGTCCAATATTACTCTGTCTTATTCTGTCTTATGGAATCTCAGTCATTTATTTTGCGGGACTCACGTGAGACCTATGCAGGACCCACATAAATAAATGGCTGAGATTTATTGGACACAATAAGACACCATAATATTGGACAAAAAATCTGGACTCGGAATTGTGATCCCTCGTAGCATTCGAATATCCCTTGAGAGCCTATTTTCTTGTACACTTCACCATTCTTCCGTAGTGTGATTTAGTCTGGGAGCTAAAATAGAAAATAAAAATTGTTAAAGCAAAAGATCCAAGGAATTTGTACTCAAAATCAAAACTTGTGCGAGTACTTGTACAACTATGTTCTATGCGTTTTACAAGCGAAAGGAATTCAATAACAAAGCAAAGATCTGGTGATCCATTCACAATTACAAAATTGTTCATAATATGTTGGCCCTCTCAAGCAGATTGTTCACCGTAATGGAAAATGCATCCTTAAACTTCTCAAGCTGAGAATTTAAGTCTCCATATACCAACCCAGGCAATAGTTCAAATACTATGTACCTTCTCATGTCATCTCGCTCCTTCACAGAGACATTCATTAACCTTTCTATCACTTTAACCTTTCTATGTCTCACTTCTTCTTGATCTATATGTACCGAGTATCTGCCGTGATCCTCAGGTAAATGCCAGGGGTATTGATAGTACGCAGTGAAAGGATCGAAAAGTACTGGTATGCAACCAGAAATCAGAGAATCGAAAAAAGATTTTCTAGTTGGACTATCACCAGGAGGCTGTAAGCAGAACTCAGACCCGACAAACAGCTCAAGAACCTTCTCAGGTCGACCACATCCACCTGAACTGCAGTTCAAAAACTGACATTTATCGGTTGCTGAAGTGCACTGATCAATCAATATTGTTCTTATGCTCTCGGGTTGATAAGGCCTTGCAGCCCCTGCAAAACTCACAAGACTGTTTCGGGCTGCTCTTATAACCTTTAGCTGCCATGAAACAATATCATCGTCAGAATCTGGATGAAAGAATGTTGGATGTGGAATTCCGATCTCGTTAACTTCCCAGGGTTGCCTTTCTATCAGGAGTTTTATTGGGTTTTGCATTTGCTCTAGACGTAAAAGCCTAGTACCCCAAGGAGAATCAATCCTTCTTCTAAAGTCCCAAGAAACTTTTCCCAGCACAAACACATGATCCTTACCAGAATTATGAAGCCAAGTTTTTCTGGGTTCAAGCCACTTGATAAGTTCAAGTGCCAATATGTCTTTTACATCATTGGACACATTCTGGAAATGCCACCTCAGGATGTCTAATCCACCATAATATGGGACATAAAAGAGCTTTGCTTCATTTTCATTGTAAACCCTGCATGGATGCTTCAAAATTTTCGCATGAAATATTGGCTCCAATAGGTACTGATGAGTATTATACCAGCCCTTTCCAAATTCTGTCGACAATGACTCACCCAATCCTTCATTAGTGAAATATTTACAGAAATCTGCCCATGGAATCATATCTCCACATTGGCCTATCAAGTCCTTATTGAACTTGGACGGTAGATCATAGACATATAAACCCCTTCCCTCACAGGCTGGGAAAGTTCTGTTCGATTTCCAGGATCGATGAAGCTGCATTTGGTCCTCAACAACCTTGTTGGCAATTGCAATTTCTTCATCATACTTCCCTGTGATAATTTCATCCGTCACAATATATTGTGGATTCTCCCCGACAACCTTTTCAATCCCCTTGATATCGTCGTTAACAGTATTGTCAGGACTGACATCAGTATTGTCTTTGACACTTCCAACACCGTCGCTGGAACTAACATCGATTTCTTTGGTATTGGTAATGTTGGTGTCAGGACTAGTTGAACTGTTGTTAAGAACTGCAATTGGGACTTCAAAGTTAGGCCTGGTACCCGCAGAGAGGCAATAAAGATTGTTGACCTTCCGAGAGGAGATGCAAACATGAACACCGTTGGCGGAGATAATAGTAGTAGATGATGCCCACAGAAAAATGAGAATGAAAAGAAGAATTACAGAAGGGATTCCCAGCAGAACCTTAAGCAAAAATGTAAAAAAGAAACAATCTTCTTTCGGTTCAGCCTTTTTTGATGGTCTAGATTTTCTCTTGGACACATAAATTGCCATTTTCAGAAAAACACTGTTGTTGCTTTCACAGTTTTCCTTCTGGTTTTCTAGTAGCAGATTGTCACCAAACACAGCAGTTGCCTTTGAAATTGGCTGCACGTATCAGGGTCACCACCTGGTTTGCTTGCACGTTTGTGTCCATGAATTGTGAGAATTGATGATTTGAAACTAAAAAAGGAAAAAGAAGAAATGATTAGTGAGACTCGAAGACAGACCTTTCTGTCGCTTATAAAATGCTATGTTTGTGCATCATCCACTCCAGGTCAATTAATAAACATATTGAAACATGACTTGACACCGCTCGTTTAAGAATAGTTATTGGAGTCAAACAATATAATTGCATACTTCTTTTGCTAGTCTATGTTAGGCGGACCTTGAACCATCGAATGGAAATATTTTCTTTTGGTATATGTGAAAGCAGAAAATGCTGCTTTGCTCAGCAACGTAGCACTTTCTAAGCGACCGTGCATATCATAGTCATTTGCCCCAAAAAATGAAAATTAAAAGAATTCTACAATAGTTATTTTTTGAAGTTCATCAGTAGGAAAAAAATAGAACATTAAAAACATATAATTCATTATTCTAAAATTTGAGGACACCATGTTTGACTGTTTTAAACAAATAATAATGTCGTTCTTTATTTAATGTATTTAACATTAAAAATATCAAACATATTGAGGAAGGAAAAGTTGGCAAATATTTTTTAAACACTTGTTAAACGATTTAATTGTTCCATCCACGATGGATTTGTCCAATATGTTTGAGAACTTATTCAATTAGGTCTCATTCGGTAATCAGTAATAAAGGATTCAAAATAAAAAAATGAGAATGAGAATGAAAAATGAGAATTAGAATAAGAATGAAATTAATGACTATGCATGTTTGGTATGAGATCATTAAATAACAATAACAACATCTAGTGAAAGTCCCGCTTAAATGCAGATATGAAGAAATCCAATAGTACGCAGCCTTATCCCTATCAAATAGAAAGATTGTTTTTGATAGACCTACATGTAACTTAAAATAATGATAGTATGAAATATAAATAAATACGTATAAGTAAAAATATAAAAATATAAAATGCAATACATAAGATATAACATAAAGAATACGATAACAAATAACAATAAAAGATAAATAAGTAAATAAATACACCAACCAGAGAAAAGATAAGTATAAAAATAAATCAAAGCAGTCATTATAAGAAAGTAATTAGACTAAGTAAGAAACTGCTTGGGGAAAAAAAAACAAGAAGGGAAGTATTATGCAATAAAAAAAGGCTAATTATAAAGTGAAAGACTCAAAGGAAAATGTTTATAAGACTTAAGAGAACGAGAAAGGCCTCTTTAAGTGATATCCCTTATCTGAATCCTAGTATATCAAAATTTCTATTACGGGTCATTTCCATGATAAGTTATAGCAGAGCCATATCATTCTTAATTACTTGCTCCAGTTCTTCTAAGGCTTTCCTTTCTTCCTTTTACAGTCTCTGAATACTATTTTCTTGCATCTCCTCACTAGAGTATCAAGGTGTCTCTTTTTAAAATGTCTTAACCACCAAAGCTTCGTCTTTCTTAATTTATCATTAATACTGGTTACCTTTAATTTGTCTCTTACCAATACATTCTTAACTTTTTCTCTTCTAGTAAGATTACACATACAATGGAGCATCCTTATCTTTGCTACCATTAACTTATGACCATGCACTTATTTGATAAGCTAACACTCCAAAATGATAAAGCATGGCCAGCCTAATCTCTAAATGATATAATTTACCTTAAGCTTGAGCGATATATTCTTGTCGCATAAAACTCCTAATGCACTTCTCCATTTAAGCCACCCTGATATGATATAGTGGACCGATCTCTCCATCACTATGGATGATAAACCCTAGATATTTAAACACACTCGTTTCGTGTACAAATTCTGAACCAATCTTTACTTCCACATCAGAAGCCACCCTTTCACCCAAAAAGTTATACTTTAAGTACTCAATCTTAATCCTACTCAATTTAAAACCCTTCAACTCTAATGTATTTCTCCAACTTTGTAACTTGAAATTGACATCCTTTTTAGTCTCATCCACTAAGACAATATTGTAAGCAAACAACATAAATCAAGGCACTTCTCCTTGAATATTATTGGTGAGCTTATCCATCACTACTACAAACAAAAAAAGGCTTAAAGAGGAGCCTTGGTGTCTCAATATCAATAGAATTTTTTTTATATCTCCTTCTATTATTCTTACTTTAGTATTTACCCCTTCATACATTTCCTTACTAACTTGTATATAGGTCAAAGGAACTCCCTTAACCTCTAAACACCTCCACATGATTTCCTTAGGTATCTTGTCATAAGCCTTATCCAAATCAACAAAAACTAAGTGTAGATTACTCTGTCTTTCCTTGTAATATTCCATTAATCTTTTTAGGAGACGTAAAGCCTCTATTGTGGATCTTCTTGATATGAAGCCAAAGTGGTTCTCCAAGATAGCATCTCCTTCCTCACTCTTTTCTCAATTACCTTCTCCTACAACTTCATGGTATAACTAAGTATTTTGATACCTATATAGTTATTACAACCTTAGATGTCCCCTTTGTTGTTTTATAAGGAGATTAACATACTCCACTTATATAAAATTTTGGCAAACTTAAGGATCACATTGAAAAGCTTGGATAGCCTAGTAATACACTATTTACTAGTTTCATCTACACCTCTATAAGTAACTCATCAAGCCCTACTGCCTTTCCACTTTTTATCTCCCTCAAAGTTCTTTTAATTTTTTCCCTTTTAATCTACCTACAATGAGTTAGGTTACGAAACCTCTTGGATGTCCTAAGATCTCTAAAAAGATGTTTTCCTCTATGCCTTCATTAAAAAGGATGTAGAAGTAACTACGTCATCTTCTCTTGATGTCATTCTTAGCTATGAGCACTTGCTCTACTTCATCTCTTACACAATGAAGTTGATCTAAGTCTCTCCTTTTTGTTTACTTAGCTCTCGCCAACATAAAATATCCTTTCCTCCCTCTTTAGTTTCCAATCTTTGGTACTATTTCTCATAAGCTTTTCTTTTAGCTACAGATTTTTTCTTTTTAGTCTCATTTTTAGCTAGTTTGTATTTTACTCTTTTAGTTTCTCTCTATCTCTTTGGTGTTATCCAATAGACATTTATAGGTTCCCTTTTTAATCTTAACCTTTTCTTGTACATATTCATTCCACCACTAAGACTCCATCTTACTACCCCTAGGCCCTTTGAAAACTTCCAAGATCTCTTTAGTTGTATTCCTTAAAAGAGTTACTACTCTCTCTCACATTTGTTCAACATCTCCCTCTAATTTTCATTCAGCTCCAAATATTACTTTATCCTTAAGTTGCTTCATCGTGTCCCCTTTCAGATTCCACCATCTGAATCTAGTACACCTCCTAGGACATCTCTTCTTCCTCCATCCCTTAATTATCATATCCAAAACTAATACTCTATGCTGAGTTGACAAGCAAATGTTCAGTATCACCTTATAATCCTTGCACCTAGGTCAATCACTTTACCTTACAAAGAAGTAGTTAATTTGAGTTTTCGTGATTATACTTTTAAAAATCACCAACTGTTCCTTATTTTTCTCAAAAAAATAATTGTATATTGATTGATTTTTTATGAGTTAGTCAATTATGAAATAACTGCATGTGCATGACGTAATTGTAGCTAGTACTGGCAAGTACGAGTTGATCCCATGAGGACTATAAGTACTATTAATTATTGTTATCTTTTTATCTAGTCTACATAATTGGTTTTGATTTTTAATTTAAAAGAAAATAAAACTAAACAAGTAAAATAAATGGCAACAAGATTGACTAAGAGAATTAAGACAACACTTAGTAAACTATCAATATCATAAAAATAGTTCTAGGTTTCAAATCCCCCTAAAATCCTTAACAAATTGATCTTTTATTATGTAATTTTTAATTGATTTATTGAACCATGAAGATTCCTATGGTATGCTAATAGTTGACTTTGAGTCTAGTAACTAATCCTAAGGTTTTCAACCAAATTACTCAAGTTAAAGCTTATAGGAATACAAAAATTTCTTTCTGACATCTCTCTACCTAGCTTTCCTTTTCCTTCTTTCTACTAATTTTCCCATTTTGCCCTCCCTTTTTTCTTTTTTGGAAACACTTTTTTTTCCCGCTAGAGTCTTCTTCCTCCCTTTTGGGCTGAATGCAAGGTTCGACAACGGAGGCTCCAGCCTCATCGAAAGAGTCTCTACCCTTCCAGGCTACCATAGAGCACAGAGAGTCCTATTTTTCTAAGGAAGATTTTCTTGTTCTCTCCCAAGATACATTTGCTGCTGGAAATGTTGTCTTGGATGATAATAGTAAGAATATTATTGAAGATCAACAACCACATAACCAATCTATTGCTGTGTGGAAAAATAAGGTTCATATTTAACATTTAGAAAGGAAATCTCACTCATTATCAGAATGTGGTTGAGGATGAAGTAGTTACCCCCTACTATTGAATTATTGAAAGCAGGTGTGCAAGCTTGCTCAAGTGCTTTAGTTGATTTCTTTAAGTCTAAGAGACCAACCTTCTCGATTGTGGAAGCTTGGGCCAAAGCTTGATGGAGTAAGAAGGGATAAGACAAAGTGATGCTCATGGTAGATGGATCCACTCTTTTTAAATTTACGGATGATACCAACTTAACAAAACTTGTTGAGCAGGGGCCTTTGCATATTGGGAATCAACCCCTCTTTGTTTAGAGGTGGAAACTGGGTATGACTCTTGATAGAAGCTCGATTGATTTATTGCCTTTGTTGCCTCTGTGGGTGAATTTTCATAACTTACCTATAGAGTTTTGGACAATTTCTGGACTTAGCTTTCTAGTTAGTTCCATAAGGAAGCCCATCTGTATAGATACACAAACAACAATAATGCAGGTACTTTGTTATGCTAAGATATGAATAGAAGTCCAGAAATCTACCTCTCTTCCTAATAAGCTTTCTGTCATGAGACTGAGTGAATTGGGTGACTTTGAACAAGTTGAGATTTCAATTACCTATTTATAGAGGCCTAGCAATACTACCAAACAATGGAGACCAACTAGTAAGACATTTATATTTGGCTAGTATGATGAACATATGGCGACTGAGAGGGATACTTATGCTCATAAACAAGTTACTACTACACTTGAACAATATGAGCATATGGAGAATTAGGGCAATGGGAATGCATCTTCAGGTAAGACTTTTGAGGAAGTGGCTCAGTAGATTACTTTAATAGAAGTTACTACTGCACTTGAAAAATTAAACTTATGGAGAATTAGGGCAATGGGAATTCTCCTTCAAATAAGACATATGAGGAAGTGGCTCAACAGATTACTTTTACAAAGGAAACTGGTAAGCAACCTGGGGTGATTGCTAATATAAGACAGGCAAAGATTAGTGTCACAAAGGGAGCTACACCTCTGCAAATGAAACTGGTAGTTAATGATCCAGATATACCAGATACTATTGCAGTTGATAATGTACTGGAGGAACCATTGGAAGCTACAAGTCTTAGTGTACTTGTTGTCAATACAACTATCCAGGCTGACACTAGAATTCTGAACAACACATCCTGAAGGAGATCAACACGGAAAAAGGGTCAGAAGACATCAATAGGGGACTCCCCCTCACATGTAAATCCTACTATGAAACACTAGAGGGATGAATAAGCCCCTTAAAAAACTAGGTATGAAGGAGATGGTAAGAGAGATGAAACTTGTTTTCATTAGTTTGCTTGAACTAAAATAAAAAACCCTTATACCCTCTCTAGATTAAGTTTTTTGGGTGCTCATTGAGAGATGATATCCAACATTAACTCTCACTTAAGTGGCAGGATTATCTGTCTTTTTAACTCTTGTCTAATGGCAGTAAAGGCTATAGAAGAAACTGATTAATTGATTCATCTTTGATGTTTCACTTTTATATGCTTCTAATTTTAGCTTCCAATGAGATAAATTATAGAGGGACTTACAATGCATTCAACCCTTAATTCAACTACCTTAGTTGGTGGTAGGTGATTTTAACTGCACCCTTACTTTAACAGAAATTGAGGGGGGTCGGGATGTGCATCTATGACTTATAAAGGAATTAGCTACCTTCCTCATGCATGGATCTCAATCACACCAGACAATTCCTTACTTGGTCAAATAACCAACATGGTAGATGGTTACTTAGAAAGAAGCTTGATCGTGCTCTTGTTAACTTCCTATGGCTGATAGAATTTAATAATTTTTTTGTTCATTTTGGTAAGAACTTGACATTAGATCACTCTTTTATACTCATACAACGTCTTGCTTCTTTCAACATACAAGGCTCTCCCTTCATATTTTTTTTAATGCATTTACTAGTTTGGAGGGATTCCAGGAAGTCGTTGCTAACTGTTGGGCATCTGAAGTAGAAGGTTACAATTCTTATCAACTCATAACTAAACTCTGATTGATGAAAGTTGTGCTGAACATTTTTATGTTGCAAAAGAATCTCAATTTCCAGCCCTGAAGGAGCATCTTTGACAAGCACAGAAAATTTTTTATTTGTCTCCACATAACTCTGAATACAAACAGTTAGAATGAACTTGTTTACATAAATATCATGATGCTCTTCAGTTTCAAATTTTTGTGTACAAACAGTTAGAATGAACTTGTTTACATAAATATCATGATGCTCTTCAGTTTCAAATTTTTGTGACGCGACAGAAAATTGGTTAAAGGACGGGGATGCCAATACACAATTTTTTCATTCTTCTTTACTTGTAAAAAGGAATATCAACAAAATAGTTATATTACACAATCATAAGGGGCAAGCGCATGTTAAACAAAATTCACTCATGGAAATTTCCGGGAACTACTTTCTTAATTTGATAGATTATGATTCTTCTTTTTCTCCAAATTCTTTCCTTCGGTCGCTATTTGATTGTTAGTAGGATCAAACAACCAAAGAGATGTTGGTCTCTCCTATCACTGCACATGATGTGAAGAAAACATTCTTTAGTTTGCATCCCTTTAAGTCCCCTGGTCCAAATGGCTTTAATGCTATGTTTTTCCAATCTAATTGGGACATCATAGGGCCACTATTTATAACCGTTGTTCTAGAATTTTTTTAATCCTCAAGATTATGTCAGTAAATTAATTCTACACATATATGTCTAGTCCTAAACGAATCGAATCTTAGCAACATATGTGACCCTATTTCATGTTGTAATACAATCTGCAAGGTGATATCCAAGATCATTGCTGATCGTTTTAAATTGGTTGTCTCCAACATAGTTGATGAAGCACAAAGTGCTTTTCTCTTGAGCCATTCTATTCGTGATAATGTTCTATTACTTCAGGAGCTGATTAAATATTATAAATTTGGTAAGAAGATCAATAGTTGCTTCTTAAAAATCGATTTCTACAAAGCTTTTAACATTATTAGCTGGTAGTATATTCAGTTTTTCCTAGAAGCCTTACATCTGCCACAACAGTTTATAATATGGATCATGACATGCATCCAATCTCCAAACTTTTAGTGCTCTAGTGAATGGTGTTCCTTCAAAGCGGCTCAAAAACAACTAAAGTAATCATACAAGGGAACTCCTTATCCCTTTATTTGTTTACCCTTGCAATATAAGGACTCTCTAGGCTATTACGTAAACTCATCAGCTGCAATCGTGCCTTCAAGTTTCATTATACATGTCTAGAGGTAAACCTTGCTCATCTTATATACACTAATGATTTGATCTTATTTTGTGTAGCTGATTCACACTCTATCACAATGTTGATGCATATACTGGATTTGTTTGCGCGATGGTCTGGCCTGAAATCAAATTCGGATAAAATTTATATATAACACTAAGCTGATGTGAGAAATATTGATGCTCTTAGTGATCTTATAGGTCTGGATATCCAACCTCTACCTTTTTCCTATTTGGGCATTCCTATAACAACCTCTAAACCGAAGTTTGTAGACTGTTTACCAATTATTGAAAGGATGTTAAAAGCTTTGTAGAAAGCCTTACATCTGCCACAACAGTTTATAATATGGATCATGACATGCATCCAATCTCCAAACTTTTAGTGTTCTAGTGAATGGTGTTCCTTCAAAGCGGCTCAAAAACAACTAAAGTAATCATACAAGGGAACCCCTTATCCCTTTATTTGTTTACCTTTGCAATATAAGGACTCTCTAGGCTATTACGTAAACTCATCAGCTGCAATCGTGCCTTCAAGTTTCATTATACATGTCTAGAGGTAAACCTTGCTCATCTTATATACACTAATGATTTGATCTTATTTTGTGTAGCTGATTCACACTCTATCACAATGTTGATGCATATACTGGATTTGTTTGCGCGATGGTCTGGCCTGAAATCAAATTCGGATAAAATTTATATATAACACTAAGCTGATGTGAGAAATATTGATGCTCTTAGTGGTCTTATAGGTCTGGATATCCAACCTCTACCTTTTTCCTATTTGGGCATTCCTATAACAACCTTTAAACCGAAGTTTGTAGACTGTTTACCAATTATTGAAAGGATGAAATCCAAGGTGTTAGCATGGTAGAATTGATTTTTGTCCTATGTGGCCTAACATACTTTGATCATATCGGTTCTCAGTAGTATGCATATACACTGGACTGTTCATGTTGTTATCCCTAAGAAGGCTATAAAGGAAATGAATCGAATTATGAAGTCCTTCCTATAGTCTGGCAGACTTGATGACTTAAGAAAAGCAAATATCAAATGGTCTGAAGTGATAGTCCCTAAGAAGTTTGGTGGACTCGGAATCATCTCCAGTTCTGAAATGAAAAATGTCTTAATGTTCAAGAGGATTTGGCGGGTCATAATTGATCATAAAGCTCTCTAGATTAAATGATTACATGAATTCTATTTGAGGTGCACAAACATTTGGATAGCTGATTTTTCTAAGGAGTCAACAAATAATAAATCTTAGACATATCATCTATCCTTGTATTAAATATACAATTGGGAATGGCAAAAGGATATTGATTTGGTATGATAATTAGTTGGACATTAGTTTTCTGGTGTAATCAATAGAATTTTCTCACCTTAGATACCGAATGCCATTATAGCTCAAAGTCTCCTCCCCACTTATGGAACGGACATAGCATGGTAACTTTAGGGGATTCTAAGTCCTAGTTGCTGATTTTCCTACTCTTCGGGTAGGTCCAAATGAAGATACACTAATTTGGACACTTACTTCGAATGGTCAGTACATAAATCAATCTTGTTATAAATTGTTCACTAACAATAACACGGAAGTCCCTTAATTCTTTCTTATTTGGAAACACTCTCTATGCCCCAAATTTTCTTTCATTTCTTAGCTTATGATCAGAAATAGACTCCAAACTAAGAATCAATGGCATAGAAGCGATGATGTGTTATGTCTGCTATACAATAGAGAGGTTGAGTATAGAGAACATTTGCGCTTTCAATGTAGCTTTTCTAAATCTATTTAGAGTAGTATGATACAAATGTTACCACGTAATAACAGTGGCTACATATGGGAGTAGGTTTTGAGTTGGGTTATCAGAAATTATAGGCAAAGGCACATCAATTCGATACTGTACAAAGGAGTCTTCATCATCACCATTTACAACATTTGGAGGGAAAGAAATCGACGTAGATTCATAGATGAAAAACAAGAGAAATACCAGCTGGCTAGTAGAATAGTGAACCATATTCGAGCATGTTCGGTGGCACACCATGCTCAACAAATTCTTTATATGGAGTTGAAATGTCGGAGGAATCTATAGTTATCTTTTTTCTATTTGTTGATTGTTGTATTACCTTAAGTTAGCTCCTTTTGATCTGTTGTACATATAAGGTTGGCATTATGCTTTGAACTCTCTATTATGTAGTTTTAGTTTCAACTATAGTAATACCATTTTCATTTTAAAAAAAAATTATAAGATTGCTTTACCAATTTGTGAATCCCTCTATTAAGTTTGACCCTAATCTAGAAGATTTATGTCATCCTATCTATAGGGTTGCAATTAACTTCTTCCATTTAACGAAGATCTATTCATAAATGGAATTTCTCAATCTCTATGTATGAAATCAGATTATGATCTAATATTATAGATCCATCAGAACATAAATAAAACACGTAATCGGATCATAATATATCAACCAATCTAATTGCATTAATAAAAGAATCAAAACATTGTAAAGTATCAACATAGGATTCATCTAGCCTAAACATTAAGAAGACTTTTCGATACACTCAAAACCAAACTCATTTCCCCTCCTGTTTTAGTTGCCCCTGTTTGGACCTTGCCTTTTGAACTTTCCTGTGATGCATCCAACTTTGCTGTAGGAGCCATGCTAGGACAACGAGAGGACAAGTTGGCTCGAGTGATTGCATACGCCTCTAGGACATTAGATCCAGCTCAAGCCAACTACACCACGACCGAAAAAGAACTCTTTGCAGTGGTCTTCGCGTTGGACAAGTTTCGGCAATATCTGCTCAATTCACATGTCATCATCTTTACCGATCATGCAGCCGTTAAGTATCT
>JAOSBM010000206.1:25500283-25511293 GCA_027568955.1 Erythroxylum tenue
ATATTGATCTTGATAATATTATTAATGATTTTGCATCTAGAAATGCACGGAGAAATTGTTTTTCATAAATCATGATCATCTGTGTATTTGTTAGTGTTATGATCATTTAATATTTAGTTGGTTACGTAAACTTATAAATTGAGTCATTTATGTTTCATACAAATACGTAAACTTAAGTATATTGTCAATTTATTAGAGCCTTTTTTTTAATTTCGCCCCGGACCTATAAAACTATAGGAACGGCCCCGGTTGTCTGTAGCTTTCCTCCTCTCTGGATTCTTCAATACGCACGGTTGTCACAAAAACCAACCTACGTACCTAAACTCTTCTGCACACTTACCGCGTGAATAAAATCTTTCCAGAAATGTCATTCCGTAGAGGAGTACTGGCCAATAAAATACTACGTGCCATTAAAGCACAACTTGCCATCTCAAAACCCAGGACGAGAGATATACAATAGAGCAAGTCTGAAGTCTGAACAAAACGAGTGGCACACTTGTGAATGACAAAAGGAAAAAAAACATGACTCTCAAAGTTTACATTGATCCCATATCCGAGCCATCTCGTGCTGTTATCATCTTCTGCAAGTACTGAAATTGCTTTTCTTGTTTAGTTCTTTTTGTTTGACTGCTAACTCCTTTTTTTTTTTTGTATCACCTTTTTTATATTTTGTCCCTCGAAAAACTATTCTGCATATGTAAAATGGTTATTCTAAGCTACGCTATTTCTTTTGTCTGATTATATTTAACTAGGATAAATGACATAGACTTTGAGGAGGTTAGAGTGGAACTGTCCAAACGTGAGAATGTTTCTCCCGGGTACAAAGGTACGCCGAAAAATATCTTCTGCATCATACTGTGTGTGATCATGTGCGAGCTTGGAAGGAGCAGGAGAAGTTAATTTTGTTTACCCTTCAATTTACCAGACATTATGTGTAGAATTAAATTCTAGACATTCTGTTGAACTCATGGTGGATTATACAATTTTCATGATGCCAAAAGGGCCTGTCACACGCTTTGAACCTTTGAATGATGTAATTACAGAGATAAACCCTATGAGGCAAGTACCAGCTATAATTGATGGAAGATTTAAGCTGTTTGAGAGGTATTTATAGGATATGTTCCCTTTCTTTTCCTCCCCAACATGTAAGGAAAGATATGTTGTTGAGATGTTATTACTATTTTCTTATATTCACTGGTTACTACAAAATAACACCTTTTATATGTAACCCCTTTCCCTTTTTCATTTTATGAAACCTTGCTAGCCAATCAAGGTAATCTTTGATGATTGTTCTTTGCAGTCATGCAATCCTCATCTATCTTGCAAGCGCTTTTCCTGGAGTTTCTGATCATTGGTGAGTTCATTTACTATATGATTTATGCGGAATGAATGAATTAATAGCATTTGGATAACTTGGCGTGAAAAAGAGGAAGATGACTAGGTGGAAACACTCATAAATTCACACAATCGCGTGTACAACAGAGATTTATATGGCTGTAGCCTGGTGCTTAATTAGCTAATTTTCTTCTCTAATGTTAAGGTACCCAGCTGATATTTTCAAGAGAGCTAAGGTTCACTCAGTTTTGGACTGGCATCACTCCTTCTTACGCCGTGGTACAGGTGCTTAATGCTTTGCTGCTAATTTGATGAAAGTTTCACCATTTTGTTTGAGTTATATATATCGCATGCTTAATTAACCATATTGAATGAGCCAGGCCAAGGTTCAGAGGTGTTGGGTTACTAGTTTAGAGCCGATACTGAAAGTGTATCTGCCATTTTCTTGGCAGTCGGTAAAATCTTCTTTTCGTTGCAACATCATGATCAATGACACGCCTTCAACTATACCTTATCACGTCATAATTGTAATATGCTTATAAGAACTTAGCCACATTGTCACTGATGTCAGCTATACTTGATGAAATTTAATAATTCCTTGCAGAACAGAATTACATCGCATCGAACCACCATGCAATCCAACAATCTGCTTGGTGGATTGCATGGTGTTTATATTTTCCGCTCTGCTTTTCCTTCTTCCTTGTATGAACGTGCACCATTTCGTGTTTTATTCTGCATTAGTGCTCTTTATTTGGTTTCTTCTTCTGAGATGGACTGATGCTTCTGTATTAACTAGCTGGATATATTGTGAATTCTACCTTGGCACATGTCGTTGGCCGACCACTGAATCCACAAGCTGCAGCTGAAGCTAGGAAACTGTTGTCCTATTCCTTGTCAAAGTTAGAGTCCTTTTGGCTCAAGGGAAGTGGGAAATTTTTGCTGGGTAGCAATCAGCCATCGATTGCAGATCTAAGCCTAGCATGTCAGATAATGCAGCTTGAGGTGTGTAAAGTTAACTAAGACAACTTTTATCTGCATCAACTTCAAGAACTTGCACATTGGAGAAAACCTTTAGCAAAGAATAACTTGTATACTAATGAATTCGTAATTCATGTATAATTCTATTAGGTTCTGGACGAGAAGGATCTCAATGGACTTCTAGGCCCACACAAGAAAGTTCAACAGTGGATTGAGGATACAAAATACGCCTTACGTCCCCACTTTGATGAAGCGCATAAAGTCGTCTTCACATTCCTGGAACGATGGAAGAAGCAGTCGTCCAGAGGTGTTAACAATGAGACTGAATCTCTGCCAAAACCAGCATTACGTGCAAAGATGTAAGGAGAGTTATCTATGCAGTTTCTGTTGGCTATAAGAACACGTTTGAGGGCGTGACTCAAACAATATTATAAGGCCAAATGTGTGTGTGTTGGTGTTGTAAACTCTGTTGTCTTATTGTCATTATGACCATCAAGCTAATAGGAAAGTGCTAATGGTGATTGAGCAAAAGTAACGTCGCGAGAGTCCCATCAGCAGAAACTAGAATTAGTCATACTGGAGAAGCACCTGCATTTAAAAGAAAGTTAAAGTAAAAAAATGTTGTATGAACATGTATCTTTTATATTTTAATAAATGTACTTTAATGTTTTTTTTTTGGGATAAAAAGGAAAAAAACCAAAAGCTAAAACAAGCTAACTAGAACATGGTTCTGCGATACATCACTCCGTATTTATCTCGGTGGAGCAACTCCATTACTGTCATCGGAGGCTCCGGAAGGATATGCAAGCCTAGATTGACGATGGTTGCAATTGAAGCTAGATTGTCTGTACATTGATTTCTTTCTTGATGGACACACTGAAAATGCACCTTCTAATCTCGTGGGAGTAAGTTATGGATACCTGTCATCAAAAAATTCTCATAAGAAGAATGAGAGAGTAAATAACTACTATTAGGTAAAAAAAGATTAATGATAATAATTTTAAGATAATTTATTTTTCCTTTTTGAAAAATATAAGAACTAGAGATAAATATTAGTAGGGATAACAAATTAAACTCCGCCTTAACTTCTAATTTTTTTAATTTAGTAATAAAATTTTAAAAATTTTTAGTTTAGTAACTAATTTTTTAAAATTTATATAAATCAGGTCAAAATATTATTTTTAGTAATGTTGCGAGTCCATCAAATGTTTGCGTGGTTGTCCATCTATTAACCACGTTAGCAAAGACAACATTTTAACTTAATTTATACTAATTTTGAAAGGTTAATTATTAAATTAAAAATTTTAGAAAATTTTGACACTAAATTGAATTTTTTAAAAAAGTGAAAAAACTTTTAAATTTGTTATCTCAAATTTGTAAATTTTAATTATCACAAGTCATTTGTTGGGTTTCTTAGACATTGAAAAGTTTGGATATTGTTACATCTTAGTTTTAATTATAATATCATTCATAAAAAAGTGATTTAATTTTTAAATATAATAACAATTACTTAGTTAAAATTTAAAATTCCTTTTAGTATTTTTATTTTAAAGTTCTCTTCATCTTAATTTTAGTTAATATTACATCCAATATTACATTTCTATAATTACTTTAATTAGATTTTACAAGAATATTTTAGTTATTATATTGTATTTCTCTTTATTAAGTAAGTGAAAGCTTACACGTTAAGCAATTGTCATCACACAACTCTACTTTTTTTTTTTACTATCCAATGAATTTTCCTATTAAACAAAAGTTAATATTTTACTATTCATGATATAAGATAAATATTAAATACTTGATTTGCCCACTTTTGTAAGTATGCTGCTAACTCACACTACGATAAAACTGAGATTTATACACTGATTCAAATAGTTGCTAAAAGTAAGCTTTTGGCTACGATTTTCAATATTGAAAATATAGTAGCAAACTTTTAGCTACATTTTTTAAAACCATTACAAGCAAAATGTAAATTATCGACGGAATATTACCGATGGAAAAAATTTCATAATAAATTAGTGACAAAATTGTTCTCTGTAGGTAAAGTTATTGGAAAAAAAGGTAATTTGGGAAGGAAAAAAAATATTCGGTAAAGAAGAAGACCAAACTTTGCCTACAAAAGTTAGCAATAAAATAGTGAAAGTTGTCGTAAAAATAGGTGAGAATGGATCCCAGTAAAAATGCATACAAAATTTACCAACGGGAAAAAACTTCGTCGGTAATTTCCTGATAGAAATAGAATTCCGTAGGTAAAATCCCTACGGAATCTTTTTTTCATCAAGAATTTACCTATAGAAATATTATTTCGTATGTAAATTCAAATGATGTCGGGGTTGTTTAATAGGAAGGAGAACAACACCGTTTGCTCAACCACAAATGATGTCGTTTCCTTATCACGTTTAAATCACCTCGACAACCTCTCCTCCCCCTCTATTGAACGTCTAAAAGTTTTAATTTTTTGTCCTCTTCCCTCGTCGTCATGGTCTTCAATTTCATCCACCATTGTCATCGTCTTGGTCTACGGTTAATCATCCATTGTGGTTAGTTATTCCTCCTTTGCACTTGGTTTCTTATTTTTCTGCTTGTTCTTGATGGGGAAGCTTTTGTTTAGGTCAGTTTTGGTTGATGTCCTTTGTGTTGTCTGCATCTATTTCAGCTGTTAATGGTTCTGTGTATGGTTGAATGTGTTCTTGTTGGTGAAGAATGCCAAGTACCAGTGTTTTTCTTAATAGTTAGGAATGAATTTCTTATGCCTATAAAATGTATATGATGAATTTATGAATACTGAGAGAAAAAGCTAAATGCATTTATGAATAACGATGAAATGTTTTTCACTCTTCACTGTTGGTTTAGTACCCATTTGGATTGGCTTTTGAGAGATCAATAAACACTTTTTTCTACCATAAAAGCCTTTTAAAAGTAAAATAGGTATTTGGCTATAAAATAAAAAAATCACTTCTTGGATAGATATGACTTTTTTGGCATCCAAAATATAACTTTTTAATAAGCTTAAATTTGGAGCTTCTAAAAAATGCCTCTCAAATGGCTTTTTTAAGTAAATTTTTTAGATCAATTAATAAGCCTATTTTTAGTCTCTTTTGTCATTATATTTTACACATAATTCCTATAATACTCACAAACTCATCTTTTCGTTTATCTTGTAAACTCATCTTCTCTAATCTCTTACACAGTTGTTTTATTATGTATTTAACTATTTACTCAACTTAAATATTTATTTTGTGATTTATATAATATTATTTAGTTTTTTAATATATTTTAATATTTATTTTTGATATTAGTTTTACTTATTTTATAATCCATATAAAAGATTTGGTTAGATATATTTTCATTTATGTTTCATATGGTTTAAACTTATATAATAATAATATATTGTGCTTTGCATATTGTTTAATATACTTTAAATAATATTTATATGCATAAATAATTTTTATTACAGAATAAGATATTAAAAACATGTCTAGAATTCTTATCTTAGTACCTAAGGCTTCAAGTGGATTTTGGATTTAATCTAGAAGCGAGAAACTATGGGAAATTAGTGATTAGTACCTAGAGCTCAACTTAAGCTTTGGGATTTGTAGGCTTATGGTTTAGACTTGATTTCATAGGTTTTATGGGCTTTTAGTTTGGACTTAAGCTTTTAGGTTTTGACCTAGATGATTTTTGGACTCTATTTTTTGCTTACCTCTCTTTGATTAAGTGAATTAACCTTTCAAATCATGCACTAAATTAAAAATTAAAGAAATAAAAATAAAATTACTTTTATGACCATTTTATTTATGGGCCTATATTAAGTAATTAGGAACTAAGTATGGGAACCAATTATTTAGAAAAACATCACTTAGTGCAGACTTTTGAGAACTAAATATCCAAATGAAGTCTTATTTACTAATTTTGAAAACATGGTTATAATTATACTAGGAATAATATAAAACAAAACACACAAATTATATTAAAAATCACATCATAAGAGGTGTAATAAAGTTAATTTATCAAGCTTAAAGTTTGATATCCGCTTAATTAGAGTTTATATCAAGACAATTTCTTTCTTATGTTAATTCCAAGTCAAGTGTAAGATTTGATCTGTGATTATAGAGTTCAGAGCCTTCACTCTAATAGGATCAAAAGAGATAATAACCATACCATAATGATGAGAACAATGATTAATAATAATTAATTAAGAGTGTTCGAGAAAATTTAGATTAGTCATCCCATTTTGTCTCAATTTAGTTCTCAAAATATAAAATATAAAGGGGTTCAAATCCTTCAAGTCATCATTAACAAGTTGTTACTTATTAGGGCTATTAAATCCCTTTACATGTCAACATAGCAAATTAATATCAAGATTTAGGGGATTATAAGGATAACACTT
Source organism: Erythroxylum tenue (assembly GCA_027568955.1). Classification (NCBI taxonomy): domain Eukaryota; kingdom Viridiplantae; phylum Streptophyta; class Magnoliopsida; order Malpighiales; family Erythroxylaceae; genus Erythroxylum; species Erythroxylum tenue. Next base: position 25,506,987 of record JAOSBM010000206.1, read on the forward strand.
GATTATTCCTCGTAGATTTTCTCCTAGTCATAATCTTGAAAATATATGAGGATTCCATAAGTGCGGTAGAAGATTTAATAACACCAACTGTAGACTCAGATCAGTTGATAGGTTCTTAGAGTTTATACTCTACATTAACTGCAGACTCATGAGAATCATACTCTACATTAATTAGACCTTTCTTAGCCTCCAAAACAATGTCATCTAACTCTAAAGTAGTAGATATAATTAATGAATTCATAACATTAATGGTATCATGACCATTACAATCTAAAGGTTGAGAATTAGTTCGAACATGCTACAAAATTATAGAAGTAGAAGTTGAACCTCCTTCGTTAGTAAAGTAGTCTAACTAATGAGAAATAAATGGAATATTTATGCTTATAAAGAGACCTATAATGATTGTGAGTTTGTTTCATACCATTTTAATGAGAAAGAGGCCTATATGAATGAGAAGGAGGTTGTAAGTTCTTTCGAGATGACCTTGCATAAAAATTCTGCCTATTTTTCCTTGAGTGTTATACCCTCTAGGTTTAGAATATGATCCGTGCATGAATTTCCTTTTACTTGGGACTTAGTGTTAGACCCAAAAAAATTTTCTAAAATTATCCATCATTTGTTTAATTATTAATTTATGTTTTGTTTGTTTGTTTATTTACTTATTTTAAGAATTGGGTCATTAAATTTAGTGAGCATGAATAGAGATTAGAATTAGAATGGAAATGTTAGAATTAAGTTAGGATTAAGTAACGTGTTAGATTTAATAGGCTAAGTAGTTAGTAGACTTTATGTTAAAAGAAGGAAGGGTAAACTTGGAAGGGAAAAACAAAGGAGGGACAATTTTGGAAGAACAAGACAAGAGTTGACTTGAATTAAGAAAGAAGAAGAGAGAAGTCGTGAGAAAGGGAAGAAAAGAGAGAAAAATGTGAAAGAAGAGAGGAGAAGAAGAAGAAGAATCGTGGAAGCTAGGGAAGAAGAAGAGAAAATCATGAGAAAGAAAGAAAGAAGAAGGAAAAAGAAGAGGAAATCATCTTGTTAAGGTAAGTTCATCTTTTCTTCTTGCTTTATTAGAGAAAGACAGAGAAATGGGTTTGTGTTGGGAAAGAAGGAAGGAAGAAGGTGATTTAAGAGACTCGTTTGATTTTTAGGGTTTCTAAACTATGTTTTGGCTTTTCTAACCTAGATGGACTATGGGTAAGTTAGGTTTAAGTTCAATTTCGTCACTTTTGATTATTGAACTTTTAGGGGAATTCCAGTTGAATTTGGATTGAATGAGAATTTTGGTTATGTTAGGAAATCAAGAAAATCCTATCTAAGAGCAAGAGGAAGGGCACAATTGAGTTTGGATTTTCAAGCAAATTAAGGTGGGTAATATATTTATAGTTATTATGTAATTGGGAAAATTCTTGCCTATGTGTGTGTATGTTTGATTGCTTGAATTTGATTTGCTTGAAATTGAATTGTTGTGAGTGCTTGGAAATGCATGATGATTTATGACTATGTTATACCTTAAAAAGGGTTATGACATTTTGATTTTAATAAAAAGAGGAAAAAGCATGAAAGTACGAGTATTTGATGAAATGAATTGAGCATGAATATGTGCTTTTGTATGGGAAAGAGAGGAACCAATTCGTTCGTCAAGTGCGCGTTGACAAGAGCCTTCTCCTGGCTTCCTGCTTATGGCATATGAGCTCCGAAAAGTGGACTCATTTTGTTCATAGTGTAAACTTTGGTTTCGCCATTTCGTTCTATGGAACCCTTGAGCCATTTGACTGTGCATTGCATTTGAATTATTGATTATGATGAATAATTGTGTGCTATGTATGAATGGTTGAAGCATGAGATGCTTATGTGATAATATGCTTAACTTTGAGTTTTGGAACTATAATTGAGAATGCTTGAATTGCTAGATATAAATGTGTACATGCTTGAATATGTAGCTCATTGCCGATGGCTATAAATATATTAGCCACTGAGCGTTGTAGCTCAATCCAATATTTTTCCACTCCTCACGTGCAGAACAAGAAGATCGTTGATCCTTGCAAGGCATTGGGACAAACTCCAAGATGGTTAGAGACTTTTGTAACTAAGTTAGTGACTAGATTTTTGGATAGCTTTATAGACATATCAACCATGAGCATACACTTGCATTTTGTATTAAGTTTGATGTGGATGATTGATATGTAATTAAATCTAGGCTCAAACTCTGTTTGGATTCATTAATGAAATATGATTGCATTTTGGCTTATGACCTTCCAAGTTGTACATTGCATTTTTCAAGTTTTTCGTAGGGGAAAAATGTGTGTTCTGACTTTAGGGGAAATTTTGGATTAATTTAGGGTTAATTAGACAAAGTTGTCTCTAGAACATTGTAGCTTATCTTTCTATCTTTCCAACAGTATAAAGTATGGAAATTTTGGATATCGGAGTTGAGAGATATGATCATTTTAAGTTAGTAATGTCGCAGAGGATGTAATATATACAGGACAGCTTCGGTCGCGCTCGCGACGAAGAAAGGTGTGATCACACCCGAGGTGATGAGTAAGGTGCGACCACACCCTAGGAGTAGCCTCGAGTGCAATCGCTACATGGAAAGGTGTGATCGGACCTTGTTTCTTCCACAACTTCACCAACGTTTTCACCACCTGAAGGGTTTTTGAAATCTGTACATGTTTGATGCTTTTGACCATAACTTTTCCATCCGACATCCAAATGAAGTGATTCTTAAACCAATAGATTCCTAACACATTCCTATATCTCTCCATAAAAATTGGTAGCTTTTGGTATTGATTTGAAAAAGATTTATGGAAAGAAAGTGAGGGAATTGGTTGGAAGAGCAGGAATTGGATATGAACATACTTCAGTATTTTAATCATATCTTGATCTACAAAGCTCCGAATGAGATGGTTTTTGATTCTAAATAAAATCGAGACATGGAGCTACAATTGTTCTGAAGAAGTTAAATTATGATTGTAGTGACTTACTGGTATGAGCATGCCACCCTTGTGGGATGCGTGTTTAGATGTCACTTAGGACGTTGGGCACGTGTTTTATGAGGGCGGGATGCCCAACATTTATGGTATCAGAGCAAGAGTTGGACTCCAAAAATACGGGTAATGAAGATCATGTTTTATGACTCCGGATGTTGGGCTCCAGAAACGGGGTCCAACACTTGTGGTATTAGAGCTTAGGCTTTTCCTAGGCTTAGAATACATAGTGGTATGAATTGTTATGCTATGTGAGTACTGCTTGCATAGTGAATTGATTATTTGTATTAAGTGACATGCATATCATGCATACATGTAGGAAATAAGATTAAAATGAAACGTAAGCTAATCGATAGTGTTTTAAATTGAAGGAGTAAGATGCCACCTCGTAGAAGGACACAAGGAGTTTTACAAGGATCAATTGCACCTGACTCTCCACCAAGAGATGAGAGTACTGATGAGTTAGTAGCCCCAAGAAATGCTAAGGCTTTTGTAGGGCATGGTAGTGGGTCCTCTAGGTCACAAACGCAGGAGTTGCCTATTCCGCCAAAGCAAGTGCCTACCTTGGACTCGAGATTGTTTCAGGCATTTACTCAGGCATTTTTTCAGGCTATGGGCCAGATGCCGCAAACTTCTGTTCCGACCCCAGTTAAGAAGGGAAAGCAATTCGATAAACTGAGGAAGTATGGAGTAGTGGACTTCTATGGGACTACTGATCCAAAAGAGGGTGACAGCTAGTTGAGGAAGACAGAAAGGGCATTGGAGCAAATGGATTGTGAAGATGACGAGAAAGTGGAATATGTTACGAGCTTATTACAGGGAGATGCTTTGCATTGGTGGGAATGTGTACCAGGAAGTCAATTGAAACTGCTAGTGTTGGTATGAAAGGACTTCCTCGCTACTTATAAGAAAAAGTATCTGTTGGATGTGTACATTCAACAGAAGCAGAGAAAATTTCTGAATCTTACCCAGAAGGAGATGATGGTGAGCGAGTATGAGCGCAGATTTACACAATTGTCTTAGTATGCAGTCGAGATGATGATGAGTGAAGCGGCTACGTGCCGTAAGTTTGAAGCAAGACTGCGTCTAGCCATTAGAGAAAAAGTGGTGGCACAGAATTTTTGTAATTTTCAACAGCTGGTTAAGGTGGCACTGAGGGTTGAAAACATTGGGAACATAAAAATCGCCGTGAACAAAAAGAGAAAGGGGAGAGAACATTTCAAGAGGGGAGGTGGTACTCTTATGTAGGGGTGAGCATTCGGGTAATTCGGGCCCAATTTTTACTGTTCGGGCCCGACCCGAATTACCCGAAATTTTTTT
>JAOSBM010000206.1:25531063-25543628 GCA_027568955.1 Erythroxylum tenue
CTGTGAGGATATGGACTGGGCAAGGGCTTCGGGTAAGAAGAGTGATCGAGAGCTCTGTTTTCTTTGTAAAAACATACTGTATATTCAGAGATCAAGGCGGGAAAAAAGAAAGAAAGAGAAGCTCGGCTTGGCTCGGGTGAAAAGAGCTGAAAGTGGGAGCTGGTTTAAATATAGGAAAACGTCGACGTTTTGGATGTGGCACAGAATAGGTACATAGTTAATGGCACAGAAGATCTGATGCCACTTTATACGTCCCATTCAAGCCATGGTCCTGGTAATTATTTATCTGTAAAAGGCCTTCCTTGCACATACATATCGTTCCAAAATCAAGAGAGAGCTCCATAAGTACCATTCAAGCCAAGCTTATAATAATTGCTTGTCTATGAAAGACTTTCACATACATACCATTCACCTTTCGGCCAAAACTTTAACAGGTTCGTTGTGGAAACTCATCTCTATAAAAAGGTCAAAAGACAAAAGACTTGTTGGGCCGATTTTCAGGGCCTATAACTCTTTAATGAAAGACAGCAAATCTTATCTTTAAATTTCAAGGGCAGTCAAACAAATCAAAGCTACTGATCAAAAGCATCGTTACCAAAAAAAAAAAAGCTCCTGATCAAAAGCAACCCGAGAGACATAGCCGAAGTCTCTGAGTCAGAACGAAAATGAAGCTCAAAGTGTACGCTGATCGAATGTCCCAGCCCTCACGTGCTATTATCATCTTCTGCAAGTAATTTTTCTTCCTTTCGATTTGACTGTTTGTCGTTTTTGATCTTTTTTAGCTTTTATTTTTGTTCCCATTTTGTTTCTGCTTATCTATGTATAAACTGGGGGTTCTAAGTTTTTTACCCCCACTAATTTCCTGTTTGAAATTAAATTAGGATGAACCATATCGAGTTTGAGGAGATTAGAGTGGACTTGTCCAAGCGCCAGCATTTGTCTTCTGAATTTAAAGGTACCTTTATAAACATTCTTCTCTATAATCTCTTTGTTTGATGTTTTACTTTCCGGAAACGAAAATATTGAGTCCTTTTAAGAGCTGGGTTGATTTTACTATTTAAAGATTGGTATAAAAGTTTCAGATAACTGTCTGAAAATTACGGCATAGGAAATAATATTACTGGAAGCGCATAATTAAATCTTTGAATGGGGATATTGCAGACATAAACCCTATGAAACAAGTCCCAGCTATAGTTGATGGAAGATTCAAGCTGTTTGAGAGGTATTTAAATTGTTCCGTTTCTGATACTAGATCTTATGCATTTCTCCTTTCCAAAATGTAGTTTCACTGCTTACTGCAATAGGTTCTTTTTCATTATTACCTGATAGAAATGTGAACACTGCGTATTCCCTTTTCCCTTTCGTCAAGCTGCAAAACCCAATTACTGACATATTTGATAATTTTCATTTGCAGTCATGCAATCCTTATCTATCTTGCATGTGCTTTTCCTGGAGTTGCTGATCATTGGTGAGTCAATTTACTTATATGTTGTTATTACTTCCACTTTGACATAGCCTGGCTAAATTGGTCAATTTAGAAAATTTCAGTTTGTTGCTTCTGTTAATGGATAAGCTTGACAATGTTAAAAGTATCTTACATGTGTAAATTCTAGGAATGAAAACTAGACAAAATCTTGATCTTTTGTCCTAAAGATGCTTACTTTTCCCCAAGCTTCAAATGTTCTGGTATGTATTTAGAATGTCTTATTTCATCTCCTGAGTCCCTTTTAACATAATCGTGAGCCATTCTATTATAGGATTATTGGAGACCTTGATGTTTAACTAGTTTCCTATTTTATTGGTTTTAGCCTTAGGGCTTGATTGTAAAAATTAATGATTTTGGAATAGGTTAGAATAATAATAAAAAGGGATTAACTCCACATTTGTCACTTTAAACTAATACAGTTCCTACAAGTAGCCACAGTCAAGAAGCAGGAAGATTTGATTTGCTATGGGTGGTTGTTCATTATATGTGCATTTGCTTTTGGTTTGAGGACTTCTTTGTTCTCAATGAAATTTTGCTTTATCATTAATCTTAGTATTCATATGCCACAATCTATTGAGTAACTAGTTTTCTTTTTTAACATTAAGGTATCCAGCTGATCTTTTCAAGAGATCTAAGATTCACTCTGTTTTGGATTGGCATCACGCCAACTTGCGACGTGGTGCAGGTGCTTTATTACTAATTTTATAGAAATTCCATCATTTTGCTTAAGACATGATCACAACTTAGAAATAATGATATATTGAATTGCATATGGTATATGTGTATCTATTGCCCTATTCTGATACATCTTTTAAATCAAAATTACGCACTTGTTATGTCATTAGCAATTATAAATTTTACATACTAAAATCAAATTCTAAAATGTCAACCAAATAAACCTTTATCTAGGTTATTTAATATGTTGTTTGAAAGCAATATGATGACTAGCACCCATTGGAATATTTTGTCTTTATCATTTAGTTGTTGCACCCATAAGAATGGAACTCCATTTTAACAGGTAGCAATGTGATCCCTTTGTCTCAAGCCCTTACCTCCTTTAATGATTGTTGTTGATTTTCCTTTAACCAAGTTGCTATGTGGTACTGAGTAATGCATTGATCAATCTAGTTGATGAATGGGGAAACCAAATGCCTCTAGAGTATATAAGATAAATTGCCAATTAATATAATCAAAGGCTTTGTTGAAGTTTTCTTTAATGGCACAACTCTTGAAGGAATTCTTCCTGTTATAATTCTTGAAGAGTTCCTGAGCAAGCAATGTGTTATCAAAAATTTGTCTCCCTCTTATAAAACCTATCTGAGATGGGTGAATGATTGAACTCATAACTTTTGACTCTAGGAGTTGTGAGTTTGGCAATAATCTTGTAAATAGTGTTGCAATAGGAAATTGGCCTAAATTCCTTAAAGGAAGTGGGTTAGGAGCTTTAGGGACAAGACTAATGCATGTCTTGTTAAGCTCCTTAAGCAATTTACCTATATTAAAGAATTCAAGGACTGCTTCAATTACAAGACTTGTGGTAAATCTCCAAGAGTTTTGAAAGAAAAAAGCATTGAGTTCATTTGGACCAAGTGCTTTATTAGCATTAAGTTCAAAGAGGGCCTTCTACACATCAGTATCATTAAAGGAATGAGGAGATGTGATTCTGTTAGTGTTATTTTCAGAGATGACTAAATTATGGAAAAAGGTTGTGTTTCTGTCACCTACTAATAACCACTGTATCCTAGACCTTTGTTTAAGGATTGAAAAGTTAACTTCTGGTGCCTAGAGCAGTTCTCTCAGCTTCCTGTCTAGTTGTGTTTGAGAGATCCATATATAATAAATGTTGAGCTTCTATTAAGAAACTACTTGATATGTATTCCCATACCTCTTGAGATTTAGTCCCTTTAGCTTTTAACCATATCCACCTTCCTACAACGGATGAAGGATTTAAGGCTTTAAATTTATGGCTTAAACCATTCCTAATTGCAGCTTCAAATCCTTTATCTTCAACCAAAAAGTTATTGAACCTAAAGGGAAATCTCCTTAGTATGTTCAAGGTAAGATTTTGGATCACTATGGAAGAATTATTTGAAAAGAGTGGACATCCAAATATAGCCTTGCTTTCTTGGAAAATAGTGAGCCATTGATTGTTCGCTAATGCTCTAGCAAGCTTTTTTTAAAGGAACCATCTTCCTTGCTATTTATTGTTTTAGGTGTAGAAATGACCTTCCATTTTAAGGTTTATAACTTACAATTGGCTAACACAATCGCTAAAATCATTAGAGAAATTTTTGATACAAGGATTTTCCTCAGCTTCAAAGTGATGCTTGATGCTTTTGAAACCACCAAGAATCACCCCAAGGATATTGGAACTAGGTTGAATTTATGATAATTTGTCCTAGCAGGAACTTCTTTGAAACAAAAGGTTATATGGATATACAAAGGTGACTTGGAAGTTAATCGTTTTCATAAATAAGAGGACTAATAGGTTAATCTTATGGTCAATGGATCAAGAGTAGAGAATATTAACTTTATTAGGGTTAAAAGTAACAATAATTCTTCCATTATAATGAGGATGATGGTTGTTGATAGTTTTCTAATGCCTTTGAAGGAATCTCAGCTTAAAGCAACTACTCTCTTTCAGTTCAGTTTCCAACAGACTAGCTAGTAATTGTTTAATATCAAATAAGTAATCTCTCAACATTTGTTGATTTTTGGTGCAGTTGAGCCTTCTAACATTCCTTGCAAGAATAGATATTAAGTTATAGTATGAGAGCTAGAACAATTGCTCTTAATCTTCCTTCAGGATTTTCTCCTCATAGCCACTTTGAAGTCTTTACTAGATTCAATGATATCTTGAGTATTAGTTGGGGAACTTATGGCTATTTACTTATCTAGTGAAAGAACTCCCTTTATAGGACTTGCTATGCTTTGCTTCCCTGGTGAGTTAGAATACTTGCTAAGTGGACAATGTAATTTATCCAATGCTGCCAGGGGTGCTTCATTAGCCTGTGCATTTTGAGTATGGTAACCAAGATCCCTATCTATAGATCTTAAAGGTTAGGTTACATATTGATCTATAGTATATTAATTGTGAATACTAAGTATCGATCCCATAGAGACTACAAGTACTACCAATTATCGCTTTTCTATTATCTGACTAACAATTAAAGTGATGGTTTAATTAAAGCAGTAAAACTAAAATAAAAGTTCAACGTAAAGAATAACTAAGAACGTAGATCACAAGAGAATTGACAGTCAAATGAACAATACATAGGTAATGAATCTCCTTTAGATTTCTTAAGATATTGACTTGTTATCATGCAATTTAATTAAAGATCATTGGACCATTGAAATTCTTATATTGTATCAATATCTTTGGTTTAGACTATCAACATTTGATTCTCCGTGATTAACTAAAATCTCTTTCTGGTTAAAACCCATTTGCATTAATCGATTTATGAATTTCACTATTTGGTTTAACTCTAATCTAGACCTATTTTTAGGTTTGAATACAACTCCTTTCAATTATGAAAGGATTGTTCAATCTCAATTGCATTAAAACATAAAATAATTAATATCTTGGACGAATTAATTCAAAGACTAATTAAAACATATAATTGAATCTCAAAAAATCAATAATCTAATTGCAATAAATAAAGAATCAAATTACAATGTCTATCCTAAGGTTTATCCTACTTAGGAACTAAATAAATTTAGCTCATAGTAATTGAAAACATAGCCAGAGGGTCAAATGAAGAATTAAAAAAGAGATTTCACTATATATCCTCTTTTCTCTAATACGATTATTTCAGAATTCGATGGAAATCTACTCTCTATCGGATCTCTAATCAATCTTTGCTTCTCTACCGCTCTCAGGTTTAGAATTATGTCAAAACTCCCACTTGAGGTCTCAATCTTCGACTCCCTTTAATTGTTCTTCTTAATTACCTTTTACAGTGTGAAATTAGGATTTTTACATTGGACATGGTTTGCCACATAGTCATGTGCATGCCCATGTCCTTCAAAAACTCTTTAAAACTTGAAAGTTGTGTTTATACATGGTCCTAAAAGCTTACATGGGCAGTGACCATGTCCTTTAAAAACTCCTTAAAACATGAAAGTTGTGTTTATACATGGTCCCAAAAGCTTACACGAGCAGTAACCACGATTGTGTCCATTGCTTACATGGGCGTGTTTGACCTTTACATGGGAAAAATATCTTTGAAGTTATACATGCTCACAGGGGTTTACATGGTTCCTCACATGACCGTGTACATGACTTACACAGGCGTATTCTTCCAAAATAGCTTCAATTCTTCTGTTTTCTATCCTGATTTCATTTGTCTTCCCCTTTTTTTGATTATAAAGGCAAATAAGACTGACAAACATACTAAGAATCAAAGAAGTACCAAAAAACATAAAAATCTCAAATAAACAAATAATACGGACTAAATATTGAACTAAAGATATAGTCTATTAAGCATTTATCAAATATCCCCACACTTATGCTTTTGCTTGTTCTCAAGCAAATCATAACCAAAATCATTAAACTTAAAAACATCCATCTCTTTTCAATTTCAACATGTCCATTCACACCCTATATTATTATATCCTATGAATCAAATCCATATACAATTTGACTCCAACATTCCTAAAACAAACTTCCATAAATCATTATCGAAGCAATTAAATTAATCATCTTTCTGAAATCAAAAGCACAAATTCCATACCCTCACAAAGGATGCACTCAAAAGTGTTTATGGTAAAAATATAATAAACTCTTAAATCAATTCATAGTAGGAGTCTTAACTATAAGCTTGCAATAAAATCATATCTCTACCACTAATGAGTAAACTAGAAACAAAAATCAAAAGGTCTTTCTAATAAGATATAATGAAGCTTAAGGCGTGAAAGTGATAATTAAAAGGGTAATACTGTTGAAAGAAATTTGCATGAACAAGATTACACAAAACTTGTTTCTTCATAGTATAGTTCCTTCAAAGAGTACTTCAATATCTTAAAGTAACACTAGGGAAGGGTATTTTGTACAAAAGAAATGGAGGTTTGGTTCTTGAGGCATACAATGATGCTAATTGTGCTGGATCTATTATTGATAGAAGTTCAACTTTAGGATATTGCACTTTCTTAGTAGGAATCTTGTGAGTTGGAGAAGCAAAAAACAAGGTGGTCAATCAAATGCAAATGCTGAGTTTCGGGCGATGGCTCAAGGTGTGTGTGAACTAAGGTGTGTGTGAACTACTCTGGCTGAAAATTATTCTTAAAGATTTGAAGATTAAGTGGGATGGCCCTATGAGACTATACTGTGACAATAAATCTGCAATCAACATAGCTCATAACCTAGTTCAACATGATCGTACAAAGCATGTTGAAATCGATAGTCACTTTATCAAGGAAAAGTTAGAAAACTGATTAATTTGCACTGCTTATGTGTCTACACATGGTCAGTTGGCTGATATTTTCACCAAAGATTTGAGCAGCTCAATTTTTTAGACTATTGTATCCAAGTTGGGAATGGATACCAATTCACCAGCTTGAGGGGGAGTGTGGAAAAATCATTTATATTGATTGATTGTATTTTATTAAGTTTCCTTTTATATTAGAATTTCCCATAAATCATGGGATTAGAGAGTATCTCATAAATTATGGTATTAGATATTGCATTAGAATTATTAGTTTCCATTTTTAGGTACTAGAATTTTGTATATAAGTAATACATGTAAATTTAGAGATATGCAAAAAATAGAGTTCTTATTCAAATTTTGACAATTAGAAATGATGTGTTGAGCATTTGTTTCATTGTCGAATTTGAAAAGAAAATTTTCTGATCATTAACTAGAACTTCTTTGAATTTTGCCTTTTCCATGGGAATTGACTCTTGAGTTTATGAGGGAGTAAGCAGAAGTTTGTCCAAGAAGAACCCAACAAGTCTTGTTTCCCATCTTGAAATTATTTTTGGATTGGATTATGCTCTAGTGTTTGAATAATTTTTGTACTTTATCTATCCGTCTTTCTATGAAAATATTTGTTTTTCTAGCAAAAAGTCTAACTGGTGTTCAAGGAAGGAGAAGAGAAGAATCTCCTAGTACCTGTCTATAGAGGAGCTTATTGGAGAGTAGTCGGGGAGAAGGATGAGATGCTTTAGGTTCTCCAGAAGAAGAGTCTAGGGGTTATTGATGATATTAGTCCAAGGAAGGGATGAATCAGCATGATCTGAGGCATGGGAGAGGGGAGAAGAGGGAGGGGAAAGTTGGAAGGATCAGGATTGGTTTGGTTGGTAAGTGACAGAATTTAGATATGTTACCAAGAAAGGTCAAGTGCTAACAAGGAGAACATCAATTTTAAAATACGGTTGCTAAAAAGGGAAAAGTGAGAAATAAAAGCTGTGGCCAAAAGGGTCAGGGAGACAAAGGAGGCACAAGAAAGGAGGAGGGTCTAAGCTTGTATGATCTAACGATGAGAAGACTGGGGTTGCACACCTCGAATAGTGAGGTGGAGAAAGACAAAAAAAAAGGAAACCACACCAAAGACCTCACTTGAGGAAAGAGAGATAACACAAGAAGGGGAAACTAGGATTACTGCACACAGAATGAGATGGCTTAGAAGAGAGATAACAGTGGGACAGGCACATGTCAAGGAGCATCCTAGATGAAGAGCAAGGAGAAAAGGAAGCTTGTGAGAAGGGGGAGACACTCTCTCATGTTACTTTTCCGGGTTTTCAAAGACTGTGTGTCATCTTGTGTGCACTTTGTATTTTGGTTTTTATTGGACATTATTTGTAATGGACCACCATGCAATGTGATTGGTGGTAATTTGTTCCTTTCTGCTGTTCCTCCATTGTGTGCAAAAGCGTGCTATTCTTTTGGTTTATCTGCTTTCTGTTTGCCTTTTGGGTAACATCTGTAGTATATTTCACTTAGTTTTCTCCCACTTATGATGTTCTCATTCATTTCATTTGATGCTTCTCTATTAGCTGGATATGTTTTCAATTCTACGTTGGCACCTGCACTTGGCTTACCCCTGAATCCAAAAGAAGCAGTTAAAGCTGAGAAAGTATTGTCTGAGTCTTTGTCAGTGATCGAGTCTATTTGGCTCAAGGGTAATGGGAAATTCTTGCTAGGTAGCATGCAACCCTCCATAGCAGATCTAAGCCTAGTTTGTGAGATAATGCAGCTGGAGGTATGTAACTCCTACTTGTATAACTTGATGTTTCCAAAATTATCATAATTGTTGCAACGAACTTCGTGGACTTCCTGATGATTGGATATAAGAAACTCATTGACTCCTGTCTATTTAATATTCAGGAAGGAGTAGTTATTTTCATTGGTAACATTTGAAAAACTAAATAAGATACGGATCTTGTGGCTTGTTGTCTACATAGTAGTTTCTAGTAAGTCCATATCCTTCTTAAAACATCACCATATATTTCAATTTCACAAAATCTTTCAATGTTGATGAATATACGTTCAGTTTTTGTTCAAGTCCAATGGATGCTATATTTGCTCTTGATTGACTTCCTCTCAAGCTAAATTGCCATCGCTGTAGTATTTTTTATGTGCCTTTGAAGAGGTTCTAGTTTATTTTTTGTCACAATCAAAATTCATTCCTCGTCTGAGAAGCTTCCCATAAGTTCCTTCCGTATTGTGTAGTCGGTTGAACAGAAGTTTGTCAGAATGGTTCCAAAGGCGTAAAAGTTGTATATTTTCCCTTTAAAATTGTTTAATATGTCCATTTCTGCTACGAGTTTGATGATGCTTTTTAGTAAAAGAAGTTATGAAACCATATCATTTGTTCATGTCATCTTGAAATCTATTTTAATAGGTTCTGCATGAAAAGGACCGCAATCGATTACTTGGCCCACACAAGAAAGTTCAGAAGTGGATTGAGGATACAAAATCCGCAACAAGACCACATTTTGATGAAGTGCATAAAGTCATATTCTTAGTCAAAGAACGATTACAGAAGCAGTCATCCACTGGTATGGACGGGACAGAATATCGATCAAAATCACGTCTGGAGTCCAAGATGTAAGGATTCCACAAGCTGGTGAGAGGCTTATGCAGACAGAGTGCTACCTATATGGTTCAACATGTAATGAGATATGATTGTTGCTTTTACATGTACCAAGTATATATCAAATTGTGTCTTCAAGAGCTCAAATATTTGAATGTGTACTAATAAGTTGTTACTCGATCTGTGCTTTTCAAAGAAGAAAATAATTTCTTTTTGTTCTTCCATTTTATTCTATCCAGGAAAAATAGGAGAGGGACTGATGATTTATCTCGGAAGGGGAATATACATCCTCTTGTGATTTTTCCAGAATATTTGAGAGCCCACGTTAAGTGGAACAGAGCCACCGTGTATGGCCAAATTCTCTTCTTGTCCTTTTCTACATTCAGACATTTAAGCTGATAAAATGGATGCTTAGAGTAGTAGCTGCTTTCGACGGGAATAGTGTGTTTACCGATTAGGTAAAACTTTGATGCCGAAGTTGCTTCATTATATGGTGGCATTCTAGTGCATCTTGTTTGCAGTACTTCTGTTACAGGCAAGGCTGCAACATTTTCACGCTCTTTCTGTTGTCATTTACTCGAAATATTCATATATGAAGAAAATAAATCATAGAGAAACCAAAAGTTTTCTATTACCTACGGTTTATACATACAAGGCTAAGACTATTTAGGAAACTATTCCAACTATCAAACCTCTCAATTATAGGAAGAATTCAGAACAAATAAGGAGAAATTACTACGGCTATCAATTCCTAAATGTATAATAGGAAATACAATCAATTATAATAACTATAGTAAGAACTCTAGTCAACACTCTCCGTCAAATTGGTACATAGATATCACACATGCTCAACTTGTAAATAATAATATTATGAAACTATTTATTGTAGAGTCCTTTGGTGAATACATCTATCAATTGTTCATTAGACTCACATGAAATAAGTGTAAGGAGTCATTCACAAATTTCTCTTTTACAAAGTATTGGTCAATTTCTATGCGTTTTGTTCTATCATCCTGATCAAGATTGTGAGCTATGTTAATGTTAGCTTTGTTATCAAAATAGAGGGACAAACTTTCTCTATCCGTCAGTTGTAATCCATTCATTAGCTTTTTTACCTATAAGAGTTCACATACACTTTGAGCCATAACTCTATATTCAGCTTTTCACGAGATCTAGCAACTGGTTAACCTCCTATCATCTGGATATCCTTCCCAATCAGCATCTGTAAATGCTTTTATCTTAAGGTGAACATTGTTAGTGAACAAAAGGCCTTTTCCTAATGCAGACTTCAGATATTGCAAATTGCAAAATACAACCTGTAAGTGTGGTTCTCATAGATCGTGCATGTATTGACTCACCAAACTAACTCTATATGCTATGTCTAGTCTGGTCTGAGAGAGATAAGTCTCCCAACTAACCTCTAATATCTCCTTATGTCTGTTGATGTAGTTGTTCCTATTTGCAGTTTGTGGTTGCTTTTGATAGGAGATTCAGTTAGTTTACAACTCATCATATTGATTTCTTCTAACAAGTCTAGGACATATTTTCTCTAGGAGGTCAAGATTCCTCTTCCTGATCTAGCGACTTTAACTCCCAAGAAGTATTGCAACTTCCCTAGATCCTTAATTTCAATTTTTTTTTAGCAAGGAGTTTCTTTAGCCTAACCATCTCTTTTGTATCACTTCCAGCTACCACAGTGTCATCAACATAGACAATTGAGAAGCGTGATCTTACTTTGGGAATGCTTGATAAATAGGGTATGATCCGCATTACTCTGTTGATAACCAAAGGAACTGATGGCCCTACTGAACTTTTCAAACCTTGCTCTGGGTGATTACTTCAGCTCATACAAGGACTTGTTTAGCCTACAAACCTTCCCTTATGTCTCCTCATCTTCAAACCCAGGAAGAATCTCCATATACACATTCTCCTCTAGATCCTATGAAGGAAAGTGTTTTTAACATCAAAGTTAGCTACACAAGAGAGTAGAATTTTGATTATATTCATCTTAGCAGCAGAAGCAAAGGTTTTTGATAGTCTACTCCATATGTTTGAGTAAAACTTCTAGTCACCAATCTTGCCTTGTCTCTATCAATGGATCCATCTAGCTTACGCCTCACTGTGAATACTAGTGATACGGATTTCGTTCCGTACCGGCCGGTACCGGCTGGAAGGTACCGTATCGGTCGAAAAACGGAACGGAACGGTGGACGTCGGTACCGGGACCAAATATCGGTCGGTACTGGCGTTTACCGGCCGGTACCGACCGGAATCTTCAATTCCGACCAATACCGGAAATTCCAAAAATTGCAAGGACCAACTTGCAATTTCTGGAAAGTTTTAACCTAAAAACTACCCCTATCTGCTGCTTCTCGATTCTTCTTCGGTCCCCTCTCTCCCACGCCGCACGCCGCACGCCTCCTCTCTCCTCCGGTGTCTCGCCTCGCCCTCGCCTCGTCGCCGTCGTCTCCTCGCCGTCTCCTCCTTGCCGTCGACGTCTCATCCAGATCTCCAGTCCTCCTCCTTCAAGTCTTCGACGCTTCTCCCTTCGAGGCTTCGACGGATCGGGCTCCTCGCCGCTCCTCGCCGCCTTCTCCTCCGTCCTCCTCGCCGTCTCTGTGCCTTCGACGTTTCCCCCCGACCACCGCAGGTCAAAACCTCAGACGGACGGACCACACGACCCTCACCGAAGACCTGATTGTTTTGGCCTTGGGTGTATGTTTTCACTACAAGAAACCAAGCATTCTGCGACGTTTTTAAAACGTCACAGAATGTCCAAAAAACGTCGCAGAATGTATTCTGCGACGTTTTAAAAAACGTCACAAAAAACGTCGCGAAATGTGGTGTAGCTAAAAGCTTTCTGCGACGTTTTATGTAAAACGTCACTATAAGTTTGCACATTTCGCGACGTTTAAAAGAACGTCACTAAAAGTTTGCACATTCTGCGACGTTTTTAAAAAACGTCACAGATTGTCTAACATTCCGCGACGTTTTTAAAACGTCACAGAATGTAAAGGAATCCGCGACGTTTTGTTGGAAACGTCG
>JAOSBM010000206.1:25558246-25568427 GCA_027568955.1 Erythroxylum tenue
TATTTCTTTACACATAACCAATTGCCAAATTTCTCCTTGATTATGCTTAGCTCATAAAAAAAATTCGGGGTCTAATAAAAGGAGCTAAGCTCTCATCAAAGATCCAATGATGTATTTATGCAATTTCTTTTAATTATGATGATAATTGAGATGAAAGTTGTAAGATTTAAGTAAGTACTCACTTTAGAAAATCTTTCATAAGTCTCTCACTAAACCACTGTCTCAGCAGTAGCATGGTCATCATATGGTGATATGGTATAAGATACTTAAATAATTGACTTAAGGCAAATGGGAGATTGTTGGTTTACGCCATACAGTCAATCAGTTGGTTATAGTTTAATGAAAAAATAATTAAAGGCATTCTTTATCTTGTACATATTTAGATGTACAATATAAAGTTTATGAGATAATTATATATTGCAAATAAAATTATGATGAGACTACAATTATGATATTCATATTGCTTTTATGTATTATCCTTAAATTATTCCTAGTTATTGTTCTATTAATACTGGACATTAATAGAACATAAAAAGACTAGCATATGATATATTTTTCTTTATGACGGAAGAAATTGATCTTATAGACTAAAGTATGGAAATACTTAAAAAAAATGTATGGTGCTTTTTAGAGAACAAGTTCACTGAACTAACCTATATGAGAAATCCATTTGGAGCATTACTTGTATGTCTATAGAAATTCTCATTGTGATGATTGTATACGTTATCCTTTGACTTGAGATCTCCAAAGTTGTCTTATATAGGGATTTCTATGTTTTGATACTACTTATGACCTGTTCTAGCCAAAGATAGCTTCGTCGAAAGTCAATGGATGTAGCATAAACTATATAGAGGTATATGAGTGTTCAATATAGGATTCATCGCCCTAAAATAATTAGGGAGACTGTTGATTATTCTAGACTAGTATTAATTTGGAAAGTCCTTGGCCAAGGTGAAATGATACTTAGTGAAATAGTTTTCAAATGTTATTAATTGAATCAATAGCTAATAATAGAGAGCTAAAATGACTAAACTCAAAATAGAGTACACATTATGAAAGGGTTGAATTATATGAAAAAAAAATCATACACATAAAGGTTAATCAAAACTGCTTTGACATTCCTAAATATTTAGGTGGACTTAATGTGTTGCTAGACAACAATGTTAATCTATAGATATAGATTGTTTAACTAGATAATTACATATAAATTAAAGGAGTTTAATTTATCTAATCCTAAATATGATTTAGGGTTATAATTTGTGTCCATTGCTCACAAATTTGAGAACCTAATGGATCACACAGAAGGAACGAGTTGAAGAGAGAAAAGATATTTTAATCAAGTTGACCTTGATTGTAAAGTTTGAGAAACTTTATGATTAAATTTGAGATATTTAATAAATAAGGGTCAATATGAGATATTGGATCTTATTTAGGCATAACTAGTATTTAATTATAGTTATTTGTAATTCTAATTAAATTTTATTTGAAATTAGAATTCAATTTTAATTTAATACTAAAATATCCAAAACCTATTATAAATAGGTATAAGCCCAAAAGAGCTATCACTCTTTGCCTAACCCTTTCTGTAATAATTACATAGTTCTCTCAACTCTGTCGATACTGTTAGAGGTAAAATACTTGTGCGGCTATGGTGGTTGAGATGGAACAATTTCATAAACGATTTAAAGAATATGACTAGAAAAGGATCAAGCTTCAAAATAAGTTAAGAATTAAAATTCATGCTTTATTATGATTTATATGTTAATCATTTTATAGAAATTTAAGTGATATGGCTTTCGAAAAATCATATAAAAAAGTTATGTAATTATTTTGCTATGCGCGGGATCAGATCTTGGCTCAATTTCCCAACACATACTTCTTGCCAAATAGGTTTCTCCTCGTCTTCTCTAATTTTCTTGACATACACTACAATGGTCCTCACTAAAGCCTGCACATTTTTTAGCTATATGTATGTGTTACATGAAAAAGAAGAAGATGTTATAGTTATGAGATGATGTCGTCGTACTTAAATAACAGCTATTAAAAAATCAATATCTTACAGACACTTATTATTTGTTGTGTCTATTTGGATTTTTATGACAATGGTTATTTGTTCATTACAGATAATTATTAGAAATGAGCAATATATGTATCTTTGTTTTCTCTCATTCTTCTCATTTTCTTCCTATTTATTATACACAAACTCACCTATCAATTAGCATTAGAGCATAATTATGGTCCTTGTGGATTGAAAGAATCATCCAGAACAATTATTGTTGAAACTAATGCTGCACAGGGGTAGGAACTTAAGCCCATGGAGGAAGCACTAAAAGGATATATGAGGGAAATACATGGGGAATTTAGGAGAACTAACTGAAGCTTATAAAATACACAGCTTAAGTAATTTTAAGAAAGGAATGAACTTTGAGAGATATTCCAACAGCAAATGCTTATGCATTCACAAAATAATCAAAACATGTTTCGGTATCAACTATCATCTAGCCTAAATACTAACAGAAAAAAATTAATTATACATCGACGAACACAAAATTATATATATGTATACAGAAAACAAAAATAGAAAACAACGGAATCATAATTCTAAATCTCCCTGATTCTTCTCTATCAAGTATTCTAACGATGTATCTATTGATGGATCTACTGATAAAAACTCTGCGTCTTGATGGATCTATTGATAAAAACTCCGTGTCTCTTGCTCCTCAAGCTTAAAATCGCCTCTGCACTCTTTGGAACAATGACTGTCACTTTCCCCTCATTTACATCCAAAACATCACTTTTATATGGAATTCTAAGTTTTGGTCAATGCACAGTCTCTTGCAAGGCTATGCATCAGACCGTGCATAATTAGAATTTGCTAGATATCGCAAAAGTGCAGAGTCACAGGAAAGTGCACGGTCATGATGCACGATGGTGCATTCCTTCAAATATATCAATTTTTATTTTACTTCGTGCTTTTGTCCGAATTCCTCTCCTTTAAGTCCATGAAGGCAATTATCACCTATAAACACACTTGAAACACATTAAGTACTAAATATAAAACAAAAGTATAAAATATCAAGCAAAATACATCAAATATTGGTGTAAAAGTATAGTCAATTATACATATATCAAAAATCCCCACACTTAAGTTTTTGTTTGTCGTCAAGCTTACCATAATCAAAACTATAAATTTTACAACATCAATCCATCGTCAATTTCAACCTATCCATTTATAGTATACATCATTATATCATGTTGAATTAAATTAACATACAATTAGAATCAAGTTATCTTAAAATTAATTTCCTAAGTAATATTAATAATAATCACATCAACTATTACATTGAAATCAAAAGCATATCTCTTTACACCCTCACAAATACTTCACTCAATACACTCTTAAGTGTTTAGGGTGAAAAGCATCAAAACCCTCAATCAATTCATAGTATTATTATTATAGACTTTAGATTCTCTAAAATCTTCTTATTTTTGAGACATGGATGGTTCATATTTGGGTAATGGATGAATAGGTTTAGCTGAAATGTTTGAAGGAGCAGGGGATGAATGTGTTTGAGTAATTTGTTGAGGGGTAATTGGTTGGATGGTAGTGATGTTTTGTTTTGTTTTTTCCAGAGACAAAACACAATCTCAATTAAGAATTCCATCTGGTCCTAATGTTATATGTTTTGGTGTATATTCTGTAGGAAATTTTCGTATCTTATTATCTTTTTTGTAATATCCAAAACGATTTAATTCTTCTTGTTCTATAGGTTTATAATTCCAATTATTACAACTTAAATGCAGTACAAAAACCCAATGGATATGGGCAGAGGAAGACACAGCAACGGTACGTATATTAAAAAATCTTTGCAAGAATTTAGCAGCATTATATAATTACAATCATAAAGTTACGCTACTAGTACAAATTGATGTAAGTATGGATACATTGGCTAGCTGCCTTCTGGCACAACCACCTAAGTCAAGGAATTATCTCTTATGTAAATATATCAATGGGAATTTTAATCCCACTAGAAGAAAATATCCTATCCATGAAAAGGAAACACTAGCATATATTAAAACATTAAGAAGATGGAAAGTTGATTTATTACCTGTTGAATTATATATTTAGACAGACTCTAAGTATTTATGTGGATTTAATATTAAAACAAATTACAATCAAAGATGCTTAATTAGATGGCAATTAGAGTTAAATCAATATAATTTTCAAACACATTATATAAAATCTTTAGCTGATAGTCTTGCAGATACCTTAACTAGAGAATGGAAGCAGCAATCCTAAGCCTCAAAGATTCACTCACCAAAAAGGAAGCAGAATTATTGAATCTTCATCAATAAGTAGGGTCAGTAATAAAAGAGATTAACCAATTAAGATCAACCATTAATCTTCTTGAAAAACAAAACATCACTGTCATCTAACCAATTACCCCTCAATAAATTACTCAAACACATTCATCCCCTGCTCCTTCAAACATTTCAGCTAAACCTATTCATCCATTACGTAAATCTGAACCATCCATGTCTCAAAAACAAGAAGATTTTAGAGAATCTAAAGTCTATGTTATTTTTAATAAACCAATGGCAAGAATATATGATGAATGGCATAAGGCTTCTATCCATATTATTGGAAAATCTTCAATCATTCATTGAAGTTATTCAAACCGTTCAAAAGCAAAAAAAAAAACCTTAGTCGAATTCAAAAATCCTACATTAAAACCTCATTATAAACAAGCCTTAGAAAAATAGCCATTAGATTCAAAAATGAAAATATTGGGAAAACCTATTAATATGGAAAGAATCAATGTTGTACCTACAAGAGCACTAAATGACGAAATGAAAAGAATTACTCCTGAAATTTTTTATAATTGTTTTTAAGCACTCAATGAATGGAAGGAGGAACAAAAGGTTTTTCAGTATTACCCCCAAAACTGAGGATGATATGGACCTAAGGTTATCATCTTTCCAAAAACAGATGCACTCACTACTTATCTCTTTTTCCGAAGTGGTTTAGTAGACACTATTTATTTAACCAATTTAAAAAGTCTTGCCGAGTTAACAACTACAGCAATATCCATCTCATCAATGAAAAAATTGTCCTTCCACTTTAAAAGAAAAAGATGACAGCTCTTCAGTGGATGTAATTATTGAAGAGTGATGTAAGCAGTGATGTAATTTCAATTAGAGTGATATAAGTAGTGATGTAATTTTAATTTCAATTATGTAAGTCACTTATCTGTAGGCCACCTATGTTGGCAATCCCAAAAGTAAAAGCAAATTTTCTCGACAAAAAAATATACTTTTACTATTTCTCAACAGTAAAAGCAGATTCTCTAAAAAAAAAAAACTACTTTTTCTAATTTGTTATCTTTAGTTGTTTTTGGACACTTCGAAGTGCCCTTTGTCTATATAATGTAACAAGAGAGCCCTCAACTCTCTCTATGAGAAAATAAA
Source organism: Erythroxylum tenue (assembly GCA_027568955.1). Lineage (NCBI taxonomy): Eukaryota > Viridiplantae > Streptophyta > Magnoliopsida > Malpighiales > Erythroxylaceae > Erythroxylum > Erythroxylum tenue. The sequence continues at coordinate 25,563,716 of JAOSBM010000206.1, forward strand.
AAGTAGCAATCATCTTTTATGTAAAACTCGTCAAACCTCTCAGTTAAAGCCTAAAGATTGGCGTCATAAAAGAGAACGCAAAGAGCAAAACAAAAGGTATGACCAATTGTATTTTTTGTTTTTCATCACTTTTATATATGTCATTCTATTTATTTTCTTATTTTTACAATATTTTACTTCTTTTCTCTTTATTATCTATTAAAAATGCCTATTTGTACTACTTGTAGAAATATTCATCTAGCAGTAATACATATTGAAAGAAAATTTTCACTTAGTAAAAAAATTATTAAAACTTTAGCGACACTTATAATTATTTAGAACAAATAAATGCTTCTGAAGCTACTCTTCATAAGTTTAAAGAAATAATAAATCGAGGTACAGAAAACTATAATCAAGAAAGAGTAGAGTTAAAAACAACTCTATAAACAATTTCAAGAACATTACAAAATCCATTATTCATGAATAATTTTCCTATTTGTCAATTTATGTTACAATTATTTTTAATGCATAGCTGTACATTCTATAACCAATTATTAATAGCAATTATTCATTTAGAAACTTTAGTCATTGGATATAGATCAGAAAAAGAGTATTATGAAAGAAGATATAACTATCTATGATTTTTTATTAATAATAATGATTGCAATCAATCTTTATAATTTACATAATCAAAATTTAATCCATAAATATAACCAACTTACAGAACATCAAAAAATCTCTTATCAATCTAATTAACATCAAAATGACTGAAATAATTCAAGAATCTTACACTAACAATAACAATAATACTATTTTAGAAGTAGATTCTTTAGAAGTAACTTAATCTACTGATATTTTCCATATTAATACACTATTTTCACAAGAAAAACAAAAACAAATAGCAAAAATACAATTAAATTTAAAAGATGGGCAAGATATTACACACCATCCATTTACAAACTTAATTAATAGAAAAATATCATTTATTATGGAAAAATTATACATGAAACACCCATTAGAATGGATCAATGTAATGGACATATTCGCATAAGTTTAATAGACCAAGAACAAATTTATAAATGGTTACAAAATATTTTTGAAGAAAAAAGACATAAAATTGGACATATACATCTTTCTACAATTCAAATTTTGTTAAAATCTACCTTTCAAGAAGGAATAGATTCTCCTATAAGAATGGCTATAATTGATGAAAGAATGACTAATTTAAAAGACCAAGTATTCGAAATCATGAATGGAAATTTAGCTTATGGAAAAATTTAATTTAATACCCACCTTAAATTAGGAATTCCTTTACAATCACATAATTTAGATGAAACAACTACTAGAGCTTATAAATTTTATCGCGAAAATTTAATGACAACATGACAATATCCTTTTTCAATTGCTTATCAAATTAGTTATGTTTTAACTAATTCTCATCATAGTATTGAATTTAAAAATACAAATCAAATTTATATCGATCAGTTATTTAATGATGTAGCTAAAGTAGGAATAAATCTAAGAACTAGATTAAGAGAATTATCAAATATCAATTATCCTATAAAATTACAAAATATACCAAGGTTTCAAGAAAGGAAAAAATTCCTTCACCAAAGCAGGTACTACTTTTGGAATGATCCATATCCCTACCGGATTTACAAGGATAAAATCATTCAGAGATGCATTACAAAGGATGAGCAGGTAAGTGTCTTGACCTTTTTTCATAAACTCCTCTGTGGAGGCCATTTTGGAGGGCAAAAAACTGCTTCTAAGATTTTTCAAAGCGGTTTGTATTGGCCCACTTTGCTTAAGGATTCTCATTGCTTCTGCTTAAAATGTGATAAATGTCAACGAATTGGAAATATAATTAGAAGAAATTAAATGCCCCTAACTAACGAATTGATTGTTGAATTATTCTATGATTAGGGTATTGATTTTATAAGACCATTCCCTAAATCTTTTGGATTTGAATATATACTTGCTGCAGTTGATTATTTGTCTAAATGGGTATAAGCAATACCCACCCGAACTAATGATGCTAATGTTGTTGTTAAATTTGTGAAGGAAAATATTTTTAATAGGTTCGGGATTCCACAAGCAATTATCAGCGATGTAGGAAGTCATTTCTGCAATAAGCTTTTTGAAAAGCTTATGAAAAAATATGCAATCACCCATTAAAAAGCTTATGAAAAAAATACACAATCATATATAAGGTGGCGACCCCATATCATCCACAAACATCCGACCAAGTGAAAATGAGTAAAAAGAAAATCAAGGGAATTTTGGAGAAGACTTTTTGCCCATCAAGGAAGGATTGGTTAACACTGTTAAATGATGCACTATGGGCATATCAAACAGCTTACAAAACTGTCTTAGGGATGAGCCCTTATAGGCTAGTTTTTGGGAAGGCTTGCCTTTTCCCCTTAAAGGTTGAGCACAAGGCACTGCGGGCATTCAAGATAGTGAACATAAACCTGGATGATGGAGGAAGGGAGCATTTGCTTCAAATATCAAAATTGGATGAGCTCTGAAATGAGGCTTATGAGAATTTAAGAATCTACAAGGAACAAAAAAAAAATGCCTTCATGATAAGGGCTTGTCAGCAAGTCTCTAACGCTTGGAATGAAAGTTCTATTGTATAATTCTCAGTTGCGTTTGTTTCCAAGTAAGTTGAAATCAAGGTGGAACAGGCCATTCAAAGCAATTAAGGTCTTTCCATATGGAGTCGTAGAGCTAGGAAACCCACGAACAAAGGAAACATTTAAATTGAATAGCCAACAAGTGAAATCATATTGGGAAGGAGCAATTGAAAAGAAGAAAGTAAACTCAATCAATTTGAGTGACCCACCTAAAGCTTAACTATTAAGGCATCCGGCTACAAGATGTTAAAGAAGCGCTAAATGGGAGGCAACCCATATAATTCCTATTTTGTTATTTTCAATTATTTGTCATTGACTCTTTAATTAGTTAGTGTGTTTACTTTTAATTTTAAAAAAGAAATGAAAAAATATGGCGAAGTCACACCCATGCAACAAGGCCATGCGCGTGACTCTTAAGTCACACATGTGAAGTCACACGGGCGTGTGGCTTAGTGTTATGCTCGTGAATCTTGCAGTCAAAGGTGTGACTTAAGGAGGCACAGGAGTGACTCGTGCATCCACCTTTTTAAAATGTGCCCACTGGCTTTTTCTTTCACTTTCATTCTGCAACTATCGCCCTCTTAAGCTCCCTCGCAGTCGAAGACTCCATCCCAGTAGTCGCCGCACATCGTGAGACTCCTTCCTAGCACCGACAACGTCACACCCCACCTGGTTTGTAACCCAATCGCTACACACCCCACCCACACACCACCAGCCAATAGCCAATGCATGCTCATAAAGCCTTCCATCCCTGCAGCTGCACACCCGTAAGCACCACCACACAGACAAATATGGGTCTAAGAGTGAGACACCCCCAAGATTCATCTTCTCAGCCACACGATGACTCAATGCCAAATTTAGGTATCCCATGCCTCCATTTTCACACTAGAGAGCACCAACGAAGGTACACAATTCTTAAGACCCGTCCAATTGCTCCTAATAACTTTGTAGATTCTAGAGCAATTGTTCAATTAGGAATAATTGATCGTGTTCATTAATTATTATGAAATGTAGGTTGGGATAAACTTTCTAAATTTAGGAAGATTTCATATGTGGAATTGACCTTAGAGTTTCTGACCACTTTAGAAGTGGCCAATGAAATTATTGCTAGGGATATTGTGGGTAGTCTAAACTTTTGATTGATGAATGCCCCTCACGTAATCACTTTGGATGTGCTTAATGCTATTTTTGGATTTCCCAATAGTGATTTATTTGCATATCATGAAGATTTTAACGCTAGAGAATTTTGGACCTAAGTAACCAATAGTAGGAAAGTGTTTTTCCCCAAGTTGGTCCAAATCATCTGCCTTAGTGGACACTGCCCTTTGCTATCTCCATCAATTTTTAACTTTTACACTATTCAGTAGGGGAGATAATGATGGCTTGGTATCTAAAGCTGAATTATTTAATTTGTGGTGTATGGTGCATATCAAGCCTTTTAATGCCAGGATTTGGTTAAGTACACATTTAATTGAAGTGGAAAAGGCGAGTGCAAGCAACATCATAGTTGGAGCATTCGTAACTGCAATTGTGGAACATCTAGGCTTACTCATCGGGAGGACACCATTGCAGCTCGTCCTATGCAACTTGAGTCTCGACTTGTATTCCCTGGTGTCTATGAAGGTTGTCACGCGAGGCGATCATTATGTTCTTATTAATCACGACACAGAGGAAACTTCAAATAGCAAGCAAGCTCGAGTTCCAGAAGTTGAAGCTAATGTTCCACAAACTAAAGCAATCCCTTTGCCTGCACCAATTATTTTCGAGGATTACCAGTCACTGTTAACTTAATTCAGTGCATTCCAAGCCAATTCACGAAGCATGTAACCTAAACTAAAGAGTTTGAACAACAAGCAAATGAGCGGATCCATAACATTGAGGCTAACATAGCAGAGATTCGAAACTTTATGGCGAATTTGATTGCTCGCTTAGGACAGTCGCCCCCCCCACCCCACCCACCCTAGTATCGTATGAAGTAAATCACACGTAAATATAATGATAATCAACACACAAGAAGGGGGGGTTGAATTGTGTAACTTTCTCGTTAAATCCTTTTTGAGGATTTAAGATTTGTTCTATTATTGATTTTGTTTG
>JAOSBM010000206.1:25574806-25591044 GCA_027568955.1 Erythroxylum tenue
TAAAATCAAACCATCCCAATACACATGTGACCATCTACAATTAGTGGCACACCATATTATTTCTATCTTTTATAACATGTGTGTATATATATAGAAAAACAAGTTTGTAGCCATCTGATTTTCTCCTTGATACTTTAGCAGCCAGCTTTCATTGGTAAGGGCCGGATCTTTTGATTAATTTTTTCATCCACACGTAAAGCTCAGGTATTTTTCTGTTCATATTTTCTTGTTCCTGTCGCTTTCTTTGCTGCGTATTTGTCATTGGGCATTGTTGGTATTTTTGGTCCTAGGCGCTTGCTTTTTTCATAATTTGTCCCATATTTTCTGAGTTTACTCTCACTGTTTGTTCAACTGTTTACGTTTTTTGGTTTTATTGGATTAATCTTTTGGTATAAAAGGGCTTGGCTTTTGTGTTATATGGTACACTCTTGAACGACTCGTATAGAGGAACACTCTCTACTCACCGGAGATGTCATGTCATTACTTTTACCAGTTGTTACAGTCACATTGGAAAGAACTTTCTCCCTAATGAAAATTATCAAGAGTTCACTTCGTAATAAAATGGGAGATGACCTATTGAATGATTGTTTAGTGTGTTACATTGAAATAGATGTATTTGCAAATATTGACAATGATCTTGTTATGAAAAGATTTCAATATAAGAAAAGTAACTGAGGATCATTGTAATTTTAACTATTTTATATTCTTAATAAAAATTTATTTTTATTTAGTTTTGATATGAAATTTTTTGTGAAATCTATATTTTATTTGGGCCCTCCTATTTTAAATTTCTGGCTCCGTCACTATCTCCCACAAGTCTTAAAAGCCTTAATCATATTCCATCTAGATTTCATGAAATTGGTAACTCTACTTGTACTGTAGAGTATTGCTTCCCTTATTTAGATTAAACTTCTTTATAGAAAAGTTGGAGCATCTTTTGGATCTAAACTAGCTTTTCATGAATTTCTTTCATTCTAAATCAAGTATATGGAATAGTAGAATGTTAATCTAAATGTTCCCAAGTCTCCTTTTAAGTTTTATTAGAAATTGCAAGCCTATTCCATTATATTTTTGCAACCTATAATTGAAGAGTTGCACCTATTTCTAAAGTATTTTTGAGACTTGACATTCAAAAGATAGATGAAAATACTTTCATTTTCTAACCTTTATAATTCATATGCCATATTTATAATACATTTAAGTCTATCCTTTGTTTTCATCCTCTTTTTAGTTGCTAACCATACTATGAAAGAGGGTTTTAGGTGGTTACATTCCAAATCATTTGACCCCATATTGCATTTTATTGATGTACTTTATCATTTATAAGTAGTATTCATTTATTTTGTTTTCATTAGTTCTTTAGTTTAATCATCTTCTACTCTTTGGTTTTATTTATTTTTTTGAAATGAGATTATTAGTATTAGTAACTAATTCTCTATATGATTGATACTCTGGCATCACTCTAATTTTATTTAGCTATCAATGATGGACTCTTTGCACTTACAAATATAAAGTCGATCGAGTTTTTGGCACCATTATTGGAAACTAGATTTACTATTTTTGTTAATTTTGTTTTGTACTTTTATTTTGATTTGATATCATTTCATTAGTTTTAGGTAGTTTGATGCAAGATACGAGATCCAAAAGTGATAGCTCGGATCCTCTAATTCAATTTGACCCTGAAGTTAAACGAACCTGCAAAAGAAACTGAGTAAAAATGAGAAAAGAGATGGTTATGCATCAAGAAGATAATCTAGCGGTGGATATAAAGCAATAACAATAGAAGATGTGCATGAGGGATATCTAATTGCTAGTAATTTATGCCTGTTGCTCATACATAGCACTCAACTAAAGGGCAAGAAACTATGAGCTAAAGTAAGTACATCTCCACTTGTTTATGACCTTTAGTGGATCATTAGGAAAGGATACGATAACATTCATAAAGGATTTTTATTTGGTGATTCAAACACTTCCACTAAATGGAATCATAAAAGAAGAGCTTTTAATAAGGTTTTTCTCATGCTAATATAAGGTCGAGCTACGACATGGCTGATCTCAGTAGAAGTGGATTCTTTCTTGGAGTAGGATTAAGTGTATATTTATGCTAATAATTTTTCCATTATACAAGATCACCAAAATGAGGATGAAAATATAGAGCTCTGTACAGAAGGAAAAGAAGCACTTCACAAAGCTTGGGAACATTACAGGGCTCTATTGAGTCAATACCCTCATCATTAATACTTTTTATAATCAATGATGCAATTTTTCTATGAGGGCATATGACATTAAATGTCAAACTTAATAGATACCATAACACAAACAACTATCTATAGAAAAATTGACGAGGAGGTTAAATAAATAATTAAGACTTTGGTAAGAAATTCATATACAAAATTAATGAGGGGCCATTCAAAGGCATCCATTTATAAGGTTTAAACATCTTCAGATTCGATAACACAAATAATAGATCTTTTTTTAGTCAAATAAAGATTCTTATGAATTGTGACATAGGAAACATGGAGGTTTTTTTAAACTAATGTGGTATATATGGGTAACTAGCCTATATATGAATGAATCTGGAGCCAACCTTAAGTTATAACAAGGAAGCAAATTATATGGTTGCCTACGGAGGGAAGCAAGCAATGTGAAATGACCTATTCTTCAACATATATAATATTTAGTGAATGAATATCCTAAAATTTTAAAGGAAGGAGTAAGGAATAATTAGAATAGAAAAATTAAAGAGACCACTTAAGTTCTAAAGACCATTTAAGTTCTAAAATAGCCTCAATTTTAACGGTGGAAACCATAAAGTAATGGGATAGAGGAGATGTTAAAACAATTTATAGTTTTTAGGGCTGCACAATCAGAAAAAGTAATACAGACACAACGAGCATGCATCCAGGACATTGATGAAAAATTGGCCAAAGTAATGCAGTTAACTAATGTATAAATTTGTAATTTATAAGTATAAGTTAGCAAACTAGCTAAAGAGTTGAGCAAAAGAGGTTAGGGTAGTCTTCCAAGTAATACCAAGGTAAACCCAGGGGATCAAATATGTACCATCACATTAAGAAGTGGCAAAACACATGCATTTGATGTTGCTAGAGAAGAGGAAGCAAGAAAGTTGGAAGAAGATGAGAACCTAAGAATGGAGGGAAAAAAAACATACCAACACCTATCTCACTTACATTTAATACCAATATTGATCTAGATAACATGAGAGATGATGGCATAATAGAATTGGTGTTGATTTCATCCTTAATTGACAACAGTTATGAATAAAGACACATCTATATGAAGCCATATATGCTTGTTGATTTTGAAGCCTCATAGGATTAAACAAAGATAAATAAGGAAAAATTGAATAAAATTTTGAATGTTTTAGAAGTTGAACATCAACATGCTATTTACCTATGTATTAGCTCAGATTCCATTATAGGTGAAGTTCTTAAAGGAGAACATCTCCAAGAAGAAAAAGAAGTTAGACAAGTATGTTATAGTGCCCTTAATAAAGAGTACAATGTCATCATAAATAATAAATTACTTTCATAGTTGATAGGTCCAGTAAGTTTCACAATTTCTTTCATGTTAGGTGATTTTAAAGTTCTTAAATTCTTATATGATTTAGGCGCTAGTTTAAATCTAATTCCTTTATCAATTTTTGATAAGCTTGGAATAAGTGAACTTAAGCCAATGAATGTGTCACTCTACTTGGTAGATCATTCTATCAAAGTACCTTATTGGGGTTTATGGAAAACCTACCTATGAAAGTGGAAAATTTTTCTTTCTAGTTAATTTTCTTACAATAAACATAAAGTATGACGTAAGGGTTCCCATCATCCTATAGAGACCATTCTTGGTGATTGGAGGGATCATAATTGATGTTGCTAAGGGAAAGCTACATTTAGGGTGGGTAAGGAGAAAGTTGAGCTCCACATCTATTAAATTTTGAAAAGATCTCTTACCCTTGATGAGGATTGTTTTAGGATGGACTTAAGAGACCCTAAAGTGTAGGAAGCCCCTAAGGCTTCTAGTGATAATTTGTTGAAAATATGTAAAGCCTTAGGACTTAAGGTACAAGAGGAGGAGAATATGATGAGAGATGGTATGTGTAAAATAAAAGCCAAAAAGAAGCCATTAACTTTTACCAATGAAGCACCTGACCTAGAGTTTGAGATCTTGTCTCCTTATTAGCAGTATGCACATCTAGGAGATTTAGAAATGAAACCTACTAATTCCTTTCTCTTTTACGTTATATATAGGAAGGGAATTTTAATTATCATAATGGAGATCCAAGATGAGTAAAGAGCTTGTTTGGGCATCCATCTAAAATATGTCTAAAGAAGCACTTGTTAAAAATCAACCCAAAGATTTTGACCTTTTTTATTTTGCTTTCTTTGTTTTATTTTCTTTACTAATGTCTATATATTTTTTAGGCTAGTTTTAATGAAATTTCTTAAATTTTATCTCACTATAGTTATATGAAAATATGGGAGAATTCTCAACCTTTATTTCCTACTTTGATTGATTTTATCATATTAATTATTTTTCATAAATTTTAATGTCATATTTAAGTATGGGGGTTCAATTTTTTAAAATTCTCCATTAGTTTTGTGTTAACTAATGTTGTATCTTTATTAAATTTTCATTTGATGTGTTTAGGGTAAATTTACATTTTTATTTGTCTAATTATGGATATATATCACAATTCAAGAGCCAAAGTTCATAAAGGAGGAGAAATAGTCGAAAGAAGATGGAAAAATTGAGTTCAAGCATGAATTAGGGATTATAGACTATAATTGGTGCTAATTATGGAAAAAAGAATAAAAATCAATCTTGAAATAACCTAGGGAGTGTTGAGAAATAGAAAAAATTAGTGTCGATATGAGAAGTATTTCTGATGTTGGACTCATTAGTGAAGGAAACTCTAAAAATTACATAACAAAACTAGTGTCAGTTACAAAGTGTATCTAATGGTGGTCTCATTATGAACCCTAATATTATAAAAGGCGAAATTGTGATTTTTCTAACCTAAAACCCTAAACTCTCTTCCTTTCACCTCTAGACTCAAAATTTTGACCCAATCTCAACTTTAAACACTAATTCTGACCTTTCAAGCACCAAATATTTCCTTTAAATACAAAAATCCACACCCAAACCATTATGCAGATTTTCTCATAATGGAGCCAAAGATTAGGGATTTTAATTTTCAAGTGTTTTAAGAGCCACTGAAGCATATGTTTTATGTTCAACATTGTCCAAGTAGCTTGTTTTTATTAATTTTCATAGTATTAGTTCACTAAAGTTAGTATTTTGAGCTAGATTGAGAAGAATTTAGATTGTGTTTACTGTTGTTATGAATTTATGGAGTTATTGACTTGACGTTGAAGAATTTGGAACTATTGTGAAACATTATGCTACCTTATGGTATTGTTCTTGTTGGAGTTGGAAGAAATGCATATAAATGTATGGTGAAATAGTGAAGTTTAGTTGTGATACACTATTGGTTATGTGATTTGTGTTAAAATAACGCCTATGTTGGTTATGTGATTTTGTGTTAAAATAATGCCTATGAGATATAAGAGAATAACAAGGAGAAGTGATGTCCCCGCCTTACCTACAATGCCATCATTTTTAGAAGGAATTTCGCAGTTTGTAAAAATGGAGAATGAGGAATGTTACAATAAAAGGAGAAATATTCATATGGTCATAGAGAAGACCATAGTCCATAATATTGACTAGATCTTTAAGATTCAAGATTTCTTGGGGAGTTTAAATTGGGATCATTTGTTGACTCTTTAAGGTGAGTACTAAGAATTTTATGATAATAGTAAGGACAAAGCTAAAACAATGCCTGTGGCCCTTTCCTCCTCCATTTATGGCACTACAATTTTGACGTAAGAGGAGACTATAGAGGACTCCCTTAGGTTGTAAGCAGTGGAGGGACATTTGAACATTTTTAGTGGAAGGTCATTAGGGTATTATGAAAGGGAGTCAGAGAGATACTCCATACAGGATCGAATTTTGGATAACTTACTCTATTAGGTAGATGTATTTTCTATATAAACACCCAGTCATCCAACCCTGACTAATAGCTTAAATATTGAACCATAATGTCCAACCTTAGTCTAGTGGGTTGAATCAGATATAGATCATCAACTTGTAACTCATGGACTTCTTCTTTAACAATTTAGCCAATGCTCCACTAGTATGGTTATCTTCTTTACTATAATTCATTAAGAGTGTGGTTCAAAACTAGTCACTGGACAAGAATTTTATGTTTCTAATACTTATCAGTCAACTGCTAGTAAAATAGAAGGTGAACCTCTTTAGTTTTAGTGTTGTGAAGATCGAGAGGCTAATTATATTGACGGTGATTGGACAAGGCTATTTAGGTATACTTAGGAGAACAACAAAAGGGTTAATCTATGTTGAATTAATAAAGGATACTCGAATAACCTAAGGTAAAAGGTGAGGAGTAGTAATGATGACAAAGATGCTAAAGGTCAAGGAAGGAACATAAAGACTGATGATAGGCCTAAAAGGATTTCAATGTAGTAACTAGCATCATCTATTGAAAAACTTAAATGACAAATAATGATGACGAATACCAAGTTAGATACTAGTGGGCCTACTACAATGATTTCCACGACCACCTCTACCTTAGTGACTTTAGGCCTCTCTCGCTTCCTGCATACATATAGTTTATGATGCTTTAGATTTTTTTAAATATATTAATTAACTTTCAATTTGTTTTTGCTTTTGTTATTTTGTGACTTAATGATATTGAAAGTTTAATGCAAGTTGTATTTTGTTATTTACGAGCCTTCATATTTATTTTTTAATGTGTAGATTTTGAGATTGATTCAATACTTTAGGACAAGAATTTCCTTGTTAGTTGTTCAAGTTTTAAGGGAGCTTTATGTATCTTTTTATTCTTCACTCTTGATGCACAATATTAAGATAATACTATTCTAAGTGATTATGGGAATTTTAAAGAATTTTCTAATTGCATAAAAATTTTCAAAATTTTTGTGTGTTTAGTTGGTTTTTAGGTTATGTTTAAGATATCATTAGTAGTTTTTGGGTAAATAGCATAAGTTTCTGTATGATTCTAGTTGAGATGGATTGTTAAAAATTATATGCATAATATAATTAAGTACTTTCCATACAAATTTTGACTTTATGAATGTTATAAATTTGTTAAGTGACAATGATGTCATTTGACTTGAGCAATCCAGTGAAGAATTAAGCCTTCACGCAATTTTTTTTTATTTCTTATATAGATATCTACTTTGATTTTGGATTTGTAAAACTTAATTTTTTTTCTTTTTGAGATTACATGTAAGATTTGTGCAAATATAAATTAATAAAGGCATTTAAGATTTGCATTTGAGCCAAATTGTCAACCTTTTATACATTAATCCATTATTGAGTCCTTTTCAACCTTATATGAATTTTAAACTTTTTTCTTGGTAATCTTTTCTTTAAAGAACCTCGCACCTAAAATAATTTTTTAAAATTTATGAATGGTAGAGCTTTTACTTGTGATTTGATTTAATTTATGGAATGGAATACAAGAAAATAAGTGTAGGAGAGATGGTTGGCGCATGGAAATGGCAATGAAAAAGGGGAATATCATATCAAGTTGAAAAAGAAAAGAAAAAAGAAAAAATTTGAAAAGAGAAAAGAGAAAGTGGAAGAGAAAAAGAAAAAGAAAAGAACAAAATTATGAAAATTGATTAGCAAGGATTCTTATAATTAAAAAAGTATTAAGGAAAAGAGTACGTGTAATAATATAAGAAGTTAGCGGAATAATAGTTGAATTATTTTCTATATATTTATTTGCTATTGCTTTACTAATTATAAATATTTTTGTTCTCCTTTATTCTTTCTCCTTTGTTAGCCTATTTAACCTTTTGGCCTCATTACAATCCTAATCAAAGTCCTTTTGATTTTTTTCTTGTACATATCTATATTAATAATTAAGACTAGAAAGTTTTCAAGCCTATAATAAGTTCAATTTTAATAGAAGATGATGACAGCGCCTTACCCATATTTCAAACACTTGTGTGAATGAGTGATATCTTGTGAGGAATTCTCAATTTATGGTATTTGAACTTGATAATAGAAGTAAAATAGTGTTTACTTGGTCTTATTTGTATTATGATTTGTTTATGAAATACTATATGTTAAATATTTACAATTCTTTTAAGACTTGGATTTGTATATCTTATATTGTTAATTTTGAACTTAACTAATGAGTTTAGGTCAATGTTTATGATTAACATTTACTTAGACACCTAGAAGAATATAACTCCTCTACTGAGCACAATTAGGGGTTCAAAAGCTTGTGATAATTACTAAATTTCACTATATACCTACAAAAAATACTACTAGGGACTCTTAGGGGTTTAAAAGCTTGCTATTTTTTGTTTTAGTAGTTAGGATTAATTAGTAGTTAATGTTTAATTGTTTTGATTTCTTCAGGATAAGTAATGTGTTACGAAATTTGATGAGTCAATATTGTACATATTATTTGAGGTTGATTTATTTGGTATTCAACACCTTTATAAAGTGCTTTATGTGACTTTTATTATGTTCTTCTATGTTTTGTTCACTATCTTATAAGTAAAGTATTTGAGGAATAAACATGATATTTGGTGCAACTTTTTTCACAATTATCCAATTGAAATAATTTTAGAGTCCTTAGAAAGCTAACTAAATGGAAGACAACTTTGTGGAAGATATGGGAAGAAAATTATAACTTAAAGATGTCTAAAATTGGAGAAGTTGGAGGAATAAAGCATAATAGGTTTACCTGTCTTTCACTAGGGTCTGCAAGTTGAGATACTATATAATACTAATGCCTGAGTTGATACATGACTAGTGTCATACTTATCACTAAAGCTACATAAGAGAAAAGTATTATAAGACTAGAATTAATTATGAATGGTGTTAGGTGATGGTGTTTAAATAGGGAAAAATAAGGATATATGATTCTTTAATTTTAAGCAATCTAACACTCTATTATTGTAACCCTATACTTGTAATAGATGATATCCAAAGGAGTTCTAGCCAATTTTATTCGTTTTTACTAGGTTTTTCGTAGTTTTCTTCTTTCTGTGCATTGGAGGAAGATCAGAAACAAGGATTGAAGAAGCCTATGACATCATCTATCTCTATTTCTTCTACTTCTTTTTTATGTTAATATTGATATGTTTAATTTTCATTATGTTTAATAGCTAGAAACTTTAGTTAGGGTTATAAATATAGCTTGTAAGGATTTATTTAATTTATACTTGTTTTAATTATTTCCTTTATTGAACTTATTTTTTTTTATCTTAATGTTGGATTTGTGATTGGCCACCATAGACTCAATCTTAAGGATTGTATGAAATTTTGAAGGATAAATTATGTTTTATATATTACGAGAATAAACACTTTAGTACTACAGAACAATGAAACCCTAGACTTTAATGATAACTATATCTATTAACTATACTTAATAAGTTTGATAAGGTTAAATTATGCTTCTCATGTGGTAGTTACCTAATTAAATATACTTGTGTGTCTCGAAGGAGGATATAGATATCTTAGGTTAATTATAATTTTTTGACCTAGATAATCAATTATGTATAATGATTAAAATTCTTTATAAATGAACCCTTAATCCCTAATATTTTGTTTATTGATTTCTTTCATTAGTTGTTTATTTTTGTTTTTATTAATTCTTTAGTTTAATTTTCTTATACTCTTTAGTTTTATTTAGTTTACTTGTTTAACTGAGATTAATAGGATTAGAATCTAGTTCTCTATAGGATCGATACTTTGGAATTATTCTATTTTGATGTAGTTATCTATGATCGACTCTATGCATTTGAAGATATAAAGTAGATCACCAATGAATTTCTTCAAAAAGCCAGATAATAGCTTCAGATTTATAAGGACGAATCATAAAATCTAAAGGCAAGTGCCCATTATTACTGACAACTCTTAATCCATCCCACTATTTTTGAAGAATGTTTATTAGGTAATGCAATGGTTGCCCATACAAATGCTTACAAGATTGGCCCAATCCCATCTAAGAAGAAATTGGAATAATAAAACCAAGTTATGTTGGAATCAAGATTGATCTCATATGTTCTTGATACATTTATTTTCCTTTTGATGAGGAAATCTAAAAATAACAGCATGTTTTAATACAAAATAATAATAACAATATAAGATACCCACACTTATCCAGACAAATGCAGAAAACAAGTTAGTAAAAACGCCCTACCAAATTTAGGTAAATAATGACTATTTCAAATAAATCTGACAAGAAATTAGCAATTCAATAATAAAAATGAATTTCTCAATGCCACAATGAGAAAACATTGATTTCAAAAATAATACATTTAAATATTAGTTAGATTTAATTAAAGTAGGATTTAGTATAATCTACTGTTAATTATTTTGGAAGGTGTGTTATCTAAGTCAATTTTATAAGATATGATGATCGTAGAACAAATTCTATTATTTATTTTGGGTATCTTTGAATTGGATAACCTTACTTTTAGGGTTTCAAATTTAATACTACGAACAATAAGTAACATATTCACTTTATAATGAGAATACTATGATTAAGTATTTAACAAAAAAAATTAGTATGATTAAGTACAATAAATACTACACCTCAATGTATACGATATCATAACTCCAAACAATCAATATCAATCCTATGAAAAAAAAATCACAATCAATGCCACTCTTCTAAACAAAAAATACAATTGTTCATAATAAGTAAGTAAAAATGCCCTTTAATATAAGATATTTTGGTTAAGTACATAAAATATTACATACGATACTATATCTCCATACTTTCAATTTCATTCGTATGAAAAAAATAGTTTCTTATAACAAATAGGTAACACATTTATTTTATTATGACAATACCATGATTGAATATAACAAATATCATGTCTCAATACGTATGATACCTCATCTCTAAATATTCAATACCACTCGTATGAACAAAAAATACGGTTGATAGCATAATAGATAAGTAAGAACTTTGCTTTAATATAAAAATATTATAATCAAGTACACAAAAGACCATGCCTTAGTATATACAATATTATAACTCGATACATTCAATACCGCATTTATAAAAAAAAATACCATAGCTCATAAGAAATAAGCAACACCTTCACTGTGTGATGACAATACCATGATTGAGTATAATGAATACAGTGCCTCAATAAATATGAAACCATAACTTTAAACAATCAATAACAATCCCAGAAAAAAAATTCATTGCTTATAATAGATAAGTCATAAGTTTACTTGATCATGGGAATACTATGATTAAAATACACAAAATATTTTGCCTTAATACATAAAATACCACAACTCAATACATTTAATATTGTTACTATAAACAAAAAAATCATTATTTATAAAAGATAAGTAACATTTTCACTTTATAACGAGAATATCATGTTTGAGGAAAATGAATACCATGCCTTAAATATATGATACCATAACTCCAAACATTCAATACTACTCTTATAAATAAAAAATACCACCACTTATAATAGATAATAATATAATGATAATATCATGTTTAAGTATAATGAAAATCGTACCTTAATACACATAATACCATATCTTTAAACATTGAATACCACTCTTATGAACATAAAATACTACCTCTAATAACTCAAGCACACCATAAAATTATGGGAGAGGGTGATTAATAAGAGAGTGAGAAAGGGTACACTTATTTTGGAGAACCAATTTGGTTTCATACCAGGGAGGTCTAAAACAAAAACCATACATCTCCTAAGATACAACAACAACAACAACAACAACAACAATAATAACAACAACAACAATACCTATTGAGAGTCCTACTGAAATTTAAGGTCTCCAAAATAGAATAGGGACCCCCACACATATCCTAAGATGATTAATGGAATATTATAGGGGTACACATAAAGACCTACACATTGTTTTCATTGATTTAGAGAATGCTTATGATAGGGTACCTAGGGAAGTCAAGTGAAGGTGTTTAGAAGCTAAGGTAGTCCATGTTGCCTATATGCAGGTTATTAGGGATATGTATGAAGGTGTTAAGACTAGAGTAAGGAAGACAGTAGGAGATACAAAGTATTTTTCTACCAATATTGAGCTATACCAAAAATCCTTGTTGAGTACATTACTATTTGTAGTAGTTATGAAAGAGATTACCAAAAATATCCAATAGGATATGCCTTTGTGTATATTGTTTGCTGATGAAATTGTTTTAGTGGATGAAAAAAAGAGGGTGTTAATGAAAATTTAAAACTTTGTAGGGATAAGTTAGAGTCAAAGGGCTTTAAATTGAGCAGGATTAAGGTTAAGTACTTATAGTGTACCTTTTTAGGTTGTACGGTAGCAACCAATAATATGGAGATCAAGATTGGTATGAAAGTTATACTATAGAAAGATTGTTTTTAGTACCTTGAATCAATCATCCAATGTAGTGGCATGATAGATGAGGACCTAGTTCACTCTATCAAATTAGGGTGGCTAAAATGGAGGAGTGCCTTAGGAGTTTTATGTGACAAGAACATACCACTAAAGTTAAAAGGTAAATTATATCATTTAGCAATTAGGCCAACCATGTTTTATGGGACAAAGTGTTGACTCATTAAATAGGTGCATAGTTATAAGTTCATAGTAGAGGAGATGAAGGTGCTCCATTAGATGTGCAACCTTACAAGAAGTAATAAGGTTAGGAATATAGTGGTAAGAGACAAGTTGGGGGTGGCTAAAATTGATAGTAAATTAAGGGATATAAGGCATAGGTAGTTTGAACATGTTAAAAGGAGACATCATGAGGCCCTAGTGAGAAATGTGAGAAGATTGTACTTAGGGATTGTAAGAGAATAATAGGAAGACCTACGAAGAATTGGAAGGAGTTGATCATGAACAATATGGCCCTATTAGAGATTACCGAGGACTTGTCCCTAAAAAACTTTGTTTAAATAGGATACAAGTAGATGACCTACGTAGAGAGGTCTTTCTCTTTTCATAGACCTTTTAATTCTTTTCCTCTGATTATTGTGTATTTTAATTAACCTAAATACTATTGTTTGTAGAACTTGCTCCTTTATTTGTTTTGTTTATGTATTTTCACTTTTTGTTATATATTTAATTACTTATTTGTTTTCTTTCTTGTCTATTTATTTATTTACTTACGTTTGTCTTTATTTATAATAATAATAATAATAATAATAATAATAATAATAATAATAATAATAATAGATATTTGTTTATGTATTTAGTTGTTGTTTTCTTCTAACCATTTTCAAAAACTTTTTTATCATTTAGGTTTATTGGAAGTAGCTTCTTTATTAGCCACCGAAAAGGCTTTGCACTTCTGAACCTCTACAAATCATACATCTTAGAGGGATTCCTACTAGGATGTTGTTATTTTTATACCATATAAGAAACACTTTAACTTTTTAGCGAGAATATTGTGTTTAAGTATAATAAATATCATATCACAATATAATCTATAAATGCATGGCTAGTCATATAAATATATTTTGAATCTTAATATTTATAAAAGTTTTAAGATGTTTGTGCCACTACTTTACTAACGCAAAATAAAGAGAGTACTTAAATGAAAATCAAATATCCCACCTCCATTTAAGTATGGGACATTTAGGTGTCAGAAAAATGTTTGGTCATTTAAATAAGGAAGTTATGTAGTTAAAAAATATAATGTCTTCATCCCTAAATGCCGCACACCCTAAATGGTTGATCACTAAAATGTTAATTGCACCACTTCCTTCTTTATATAATCATCCTTATTTAGTGATGCATTGTCCTTGTCATTATTATAGACATGTTTTCCTCAGTTAGGGAACAACTTGTGTTCTTTCTAGATGACTTTATGATAAACATATATTCATGCTTAAGTCAATACCAATAACCTGAAATCATATAGTGATGCCAAAAAAATTTATCATATAGAAAAATTGATCATTTAAAATACACAAAATTGTTATGTTACTAAGTAGGTCAACATAAATTCACCTATGAATCACTAGTTTGTTTTCCTTATGAAGCCTCTTTTTAATGTGTCTTTAAAGCACTAATTAGAATTGATTTTTTTTCTAACATTCAAAGTACAATAATAAATGAAGCCTCTTTTTAATGTGTCTTTAAAGCACCAATTAGAATTGAATTTTTTTTCTAACATTCAAAGTACATTAATAAAATATTGGGCATTTGTGCACAATCACATGCTTTTGTTGGTAAGGTAGTAAAAGTTGATAGAAGAATACCACTTCATAGTATTGTATTGAAAATAATTTGATATAATATCCATGAAACATAATTGATTATATTACGAATGAAAATAATTTTATGTTATCTATTATATCCAAAAAAAATCCTGGTTTCTTAATTATTTTTCTCAATTATGTACATAATATTGAAACCTTGTCAATGACCTAAAAAACAACTTACTCCATAGATAGTTGGTTAACATGCAAGAGGTTCATAATGTAATTTATAAAAAAAAATGACATATAAAGGGAGAAATTAAAGCAACTGGACCATCATCATTAGGAGAGGATACAAGATTATTAGATAAAGATAACCTATTATTGTCATGTATACCCAAATAGTGAGCAAGCCATATCATTTTGTAGGGATTGATATATTTGATACCCATGTAGGAAGATGCAAACTTATAATGCCCTCATTCATAAAGGTGGTTAAAAGAAGTGATCATGAACTCCTTTGTTTTTTCTAAATCAAAAGGACACATCCAAACTTAAGTTACATATGTTTGTATGATAAAGCACTCAAAAGAAAAATTAGGAGAATTTGCATTGGTTTAAAATAAGGGATATGAGAAATTTTTGAAAGAATTTCACACTTCTTAAACTAAATATTGATGAAAAATGTAAATAGTAGTATATTTTACATATCATAACCTTTAATCTCATTTAATATTATGGATTGAAGGAGTATAAGTGTGTTTTATTTTAATATTTTAAGGAATGTATATCATATGCTATTCATTATTGGCTTATACCTATCCTTGTCGACTGAGATTCCCTAGAATGAACATAGCTTGTAATATTGGAACACAACTATGTTGCCATATGAATGTTTAAAATTCAATGGTATTAATTATAAAATCAAATGAAAGGCATTTTTTATATTATATATGAAAATTTAGATAGAATTTATATTCCTAATAAAAGGAATTGAGTCCTTAAGATATGGCAGAAACATTTTCGTAATTGTATAGATATTGTTGAATGATAAATTCAATTATAGTAATGTAATAAGTTTGAGTTCACTGAAATTCCATTCATTGTTTTTTAACAAAGGTTCTTTTTGGTTGAAATTGGTTTATTTTCTAAATTGAAAATAATTTATCAATTTTTTGTAAAAATATAAATTAAATTGAATTATTGCATGATTGTATATAATCTCCCTTCCTCTTTTGATCACATAAGGTATATTATATTGTATGAAACACTAATATGCCTATACATTTACTCTTATCATAAGCACAAATGAGTATATTTAAGTGTTAAACACCTTCAATTCTAGTCTTTACAATAGGTTTAACTTAATATATGATCATTGAGTTTGGTATGCTTCAAATTGTCTACAAAATTACTTATAAAATCAAAAAAATGAATCCACACATAAGTGAAATTATATGTTGAAATTCATAAACTCATACTATACTTTTTAGTAATAAGAAGGAAAGAATGGGTAACTTTCAATATCTTGGTCATTAAAGTTTGTATTTATTAAAATCCATGCTTTTCTTTAAGGAAGATAAGTTAAACTAAATGATGTCCAATATATGGGTATTCCTAATTATATTGTTTTGTAGATTATAAATAGACTAGTACTCGAATGATAACATGTGTGTATTGTTGCTACCAACATCCTTACACAGTGATAAATATGGGCATGCTTGTTCCTATGTTAATTATTGGATCTGGTTCAAGTGATTATGTTGTCGTAAACACATTTATATATAAGAGTTTGTATTTCCTCTTGTGAATATCTATAATAGGTTCAAGTTAAATAGACAAGACTAGTAACATGATGTAGGAAAATCCCGGTGCCTGTATCTCATACAGGCGGTGTGGAAAAACAAAAATTTTGTTCCGGGACCTTCCCGAAAGCCAGGATCCATGTGTCTATACAAAGATCAAACCATAACG
>JAOSBM010000206.1:25607278-25619044 GCA_027568955.1 Erythroxylum tenue
AATTCGATTTGCTTCCGTTTCATTTCGCTTCGATTGCGATAAGAAATCCGTTCTTTCGATTTCTGCTTTCGATTCTGTTTTCTTCGTTTCGTTCTTTCGGATTCTTCGTTTACGTTTTCGCTTTTCGTTTTCGTTTTCTAGTTGGGATCCGGTTCCGAATCAGGTCCCAACATAGTGAGCCAAGTTAACTAGCCAGCCCGTGGCCCGACCCAACCCGGCCTATTGACATTCCTGAGGGGTGGTAAGATGGAGTCTTAGTGCTGGTCTGAAGATGTATAAGAAATGGTGAAGGCTAAAAGGGAGCATATAAAGCTTTATTGTAAAGTACAACAGAGGCAGAGAGAGAAGCTAATAAAGAGGGGTACAAACCGACAAAGAAAGAGGCAAAGAAGATAGTGTCAGTGGCTAAAGGTGAAGCTTATGAGAATTTGTACAAGAGATTGGATACAAAAATCGGATAAAAGAACATTTTTAAGTTCGAAAGAGTTAGGGAACAAAAAAGAGAGACTTAGACCAAGTTTGATGCATAAAAGATTAAGTAGGGCAAGTGCTTATGGAGGAAAATGACATCAAAAGTAGATTTCAAAGGTACTTCTATGGCCTTTTTAATGAAGGCATACCAAACAACATCTCTTTAGGTGACCTCAACAAGTTTGAGAGATTTCATAACTAGTCTCGATGTAAACATATCAAAAAGGAAGAAATTTAAAAAAACTTTGAGGGAGATGAAGAGCGGAAGGTCAGTAAGACCGGATGAGACACTCATAGATGAATGGAAGAGCCTAGGTGTTGAAGGTCTTGATTGGCTAGTCAAGTTTTCTAATGTGATCCTTGAGTCTACCAACATGTCGGATAAATGGAGACTAAGTATGTTAATTCCTTTGTACAAGAACAAAGGGGACATCCAAAATTGTAACAAATATAGAGGCATTAAACAACTTTGTCACACCATGAAGTTATGGGAGAAGGTAATTGAGAAGAGAGTCAGAAAGGCAGATTTTATATCGGAAAACCAATTTGGCTTTATGCGAGGAAGGTCCACGACAGAAGCGTTACAATAGAGTAATTTGCACAAAGGTTTTATTGAATTAGAGAAGGCATGCGACAAGGTTTCTAGGGAAATTATGTGGATGTGTTTGGAGGTTAAGGGAGTTCCTATGTCCTATATATGAGTAATTAAAGATATGTATGAAAGGGCAATGACTAAAATAAGGACGATAGAAGGAGACACTGAAAATTTTTCTATTGACATTGGGCTACACCAAGGCTCCACATTAAGCCCTTTTCTATTTGCAGCATTGATGGATGAGCTTACCAAGAATATTCAAGGGGATGTGTCTTGGTGTATATTATTTGCTGACGATATTGTCTTAATGGATGAGATAAGAGAGGGGATCAATGTCAAGCTAGAATGTTGGTGAGAACCGTTAGAGTTGAAAGGTTTTAAAATGAGAAGGATTAAGATTGAGTACTTGGAATGCAACTTTTCTGGCCGTCAGGTGGTTACTGATGTGGATGTAAAAATTTGGCTTTAATGTTATATCACGAAAGGAGTGTTTTAAATACCTAGGGTTTATCATCTAAAGCAATAGAGAGGTTGATGAAGATATAGTCCATCGTATTACATCAAGTTGACTCAAATGGGAAAGTGCATCAGGGGTTTTATGTGATAAGAAGATACCACTCAAGCTTAAAGGTAAATTTTATCGCTTAGCGATTAGGCCAATCATCTTATAAAGGGGCAAAGTATTAGCCTATCAAACAAATACATAATATTAAGCTTTTAGTGGCAGAGATGAGGATGCTCTAGTGGATGTGTAACCTTAATAGAAGAGATAAAGTCAGGAATCTTACGGTAAGAGAAAAATCAATAATGGTTGATATTAATGACAAATTATGTGAGACAAGGCTTAGGTGGTTCGAACATGTTAAAAGGAGACACTCTGATGCTCTAGTGAGACGATGTGAGAAAATATTACTTAGATACTGCAAAAGGAAAAAAGGAAGGCCTAAAAAGAACTGGGGGAAAGTGATCAAGAATGATATGGCACGGTTGGATCTTACCGAGGACTTGGCCCGCACTAGAAAACTTAGGCATAGTAGGATACGAGTAAAGGATATCTTTTAAAGAGAGCATTAACAGTCTTGTAGATTATATGAATCTGTGTACTGTGAATTTATTGTGTAGTATTTTCCTCCTAGGTAGTTTAGCTCAGGTAGTTTTCTATTTAGCATAATTAGCATGGTCGGAGTTACTCATATATAGGTCTTGTTTTCTTTTGGCCTAGTTAGAGTTTACCTTTGCACAGGTCTTTTCTGGTATGTATTCTTATCTTACCATTTATTGTTAATCTTTGAAATGTTCTGTGCGGAAGTTATTTTCGTATTGCCTTACCTATTTATAATATTAATTTTACTATTTTTTTTCTCTTTATTATTTATTTGTATTTATGTATTTAGTTATTTTATTTCATCTTTTATGTTTATTTGACTTATTTACTTAGTTATTTTATTTTATTATTTTTGTTTAGCATATATACATCCATTTGTAATTGTTATAGTATTTTCATAACACATTACATATGGGTCTATCAAAAATAGCCTCTCTATTAAGTAGGGTAAGACTGCGAATCTCCTCAGATCTCGTGCCTCAGCGGGCTTCAATTAGGCGTTGATGATGATGATGATGATGATGAGAGGGACTCTGATCAAGTATGTATTAAACTCCTTGTATATATATTGTACTTCACATCTATTCTTTATTAAACTAATCGAAATAATTGAATGGGCAATGAGAAGCTTTCTATAAGTAGTTACACATAGTAAGAGATGCAATGTAAAAGTGGCTTGGAATGTAGTTTGTAAGCCAAGAGAGGAGGGAGGTTTAGGAATTACTTCAATTAACCTTAGCTATAAATTTTTCATAGTTAAAATGTTATGCAAGCTTATACAGAATAAGAAACCCTTAGGGATTAAATAGGTGCATGTATACGTCTTTAAAGTATAAAGTTAAGCCTTTTGCTTCATTGTCACAACTATTCAAGTTAACAGGAAATGTAGTTGACAACTTTAAATCAAATATGGGAAATGGGAATTGGCCTCATATACTTTGATTACTAGAGTGAGGTTAGCCCATTGATTCATTCACAATTCATTCCTACAATGTTGGAGAGATTCTCTATTGACTTTAAAATTAAAGTGTGCATAAATGGTAAGAAATGAGGCAATGTTCCAATAGAAATAACCTTAGCAATACCAAGGTACAAACCTACTAAAGAAGAATAGGACATTGTATATGGCTCAAGCATCCTTCGAGAGTATTTAGTAATAACTAAGAGATGCTAAGAATAAGAGGGCAGAGAATGGAATAGGACAAAGTGATATCGAACAAAAATGTGCCACCTGTTGTAGCTTTCTTCTTACAATTAGTGGCCAGAAAGAGAACTAATACAATAAATAGGCTAGGATATATGAATATGGTGGGAAGATGCATTTTATATGGAGCATTCACATTTTCTTTGAACACAAGTACTTAATGGAAATATGGGAAAGCATAATATACAAATGCAAGCTCGCTAACAATAAGATGAACTTTCCATAAACACTTACTTGGATGGAAGAAGATAAAATCAGTCCTAAAGAGGACAAAGCAGTGATGATTATAGCAATGGGATGTTGCATGTATAAGCTGTAAAGAGAAGGAATGAAAGATGTTTTAAAGGGATTGGGAAACCTGAAGATCAAGTGCTGAAGGAGATTAAAATGTGGGTAATAGAAATACTAGTAAACAAAAAAGAGAATAGAAAATGCAACATAAAGATGGTATAAGCATGAAGATTCAATATAGACATATAATAAGGGTTGAGAGTGTTGGAACCCCTCCCTGGTGTGACACGTGTCCGACGTCCTGTGTGACATCTGGACGCGCATCTCACGAGGGAGTGAGTCCTCACCACGAATTACACCTCAAATCGGACTGAAGTTCACTTTATCCGAATGAACCTTGATAAATTGACTCTAGTTATCCTCCAATAAAATTTGATCTGCGCCCAACAGAGAGGGGATATAATAGCCCCCAAACTAAAAATGAGAATAGCTTAGACACCGAAGTAGTAGTACTTTAAAGTTCCTATATTAGTTCCTTATGTTGAGGATGTTTGGTCTTTTATAACACCTCTTTTTTCATTAATGATTATACTCTTTAATTCTTTTTTAAAAATCAACTTTTATTATTAGAAACAGTTAAATATTAAAATTTTTAGATAAAAATTATGTATTTTAAAGATATAAAATGTTTTTATTAAATTAAAATATTTTATATAAAATTTTACTTTTATATTATTTAAAATAATGTAAACTATTAAAATACATTAGTCGTATTTCTTATTAATAATTAATATTTATTTACTTAATAATAAAATATAAAATAATGATAAAATTATAAATTATACCTTATTATGAAGCTTGATTATTCTTTTAATACCATTATGAAATGGATTTTTAGAACATGTCATTAAAAATTATTATTGATATGTGCTTAATTGATTATACATTTATTCCATAACATTTAGTGTTTCATACTATAAAATGCTTAAGACATTTACTTCAGTTCATATTTAGTTTTAGGTACAATTTGGAAGTGAAAGAACTAAAGTGAGTCAAAAGCACAATATTTGAATTGTCTTCTTGAGAGTCACAATCACTTGTCTTCATGGAATAAGAAGGCGAAGGATTAGAGTTAAAAGAAACAAGAAAATACCAAATGGAATGAAGAGTGACATTGTTAAGGCCATAAGATACATCGCACAACCATGACAAAATAAGTCATGGCCATGAGAGGTGTGTCAATGTAAGGTGACTCACAGCCATGAGTCCCATGACTCACACTCACGGCTGTAAACAACATATGCACGCCCATGAAAGCGTGATAGTTCACCTGAAAACCCTACTTTTGGGTATAAAAACAATGTTTTGCCGTCAAAACATATATGAAAGGTTGGAGGAAACATTTGGGGGTTTCGGGAGAAGAATGAGGAAGAGGGCTAGACATTGTCAGAGACCCATGGAGAAGATGGAGAGCTAAGCTTCCCGACACTAGCTCGAAGGTGATATCGACACCGAAGAACCCGGTTAAGCATTTCTTTTATTGTTTTTGTTGTTCTTTCTCTCTTTAGGGATTGATTATATTATCCTATGCTTATGAATTTGGGTTTTCATGTATGAATGATCTTTATTCTCGTTATCGTTAGATTGTTTATGAATGAACCCATTGTTAGAATCTTGAACACAATCCATAATTGTTGTGTTTGGATATTACTAGAATCTTCGATATAATATGTAATTGTTATGATGAGATTTATTTGTAGCAACTAATGGTTTCAGATCATTAGGGATGCAATCCTTAATTGTTTTGTTTCTAATTGGTGTCGAATCAATAGGGATAGCATAATCTAGGTTAAATGATCCGAGCTTGTGTGGTTGTTGCCTTGATTAATATGTTTTCCTAATCCGTAATGCGGCTACCTAATTAAATCTAGAGATCGTATCCTAGGTTGTTTGATAGCTAGGTTTAGTTAATGAACGTCTCTTAATTAAACACGACCTAAGGAAAAATCGGGGTTTATAGTGCTTATCATTAACCTATGATTAATAGTTGCTAAGAGGGTTAAAAGAAAAAAAAATCAATGAAGAATGTTTAATTGAGTGTATGCTTAGATAGAACCGATGACCAAGTCCTTAACGATTTCATCACTTTCATCATTTTATAATGTTTTCTCTAATTTTCTTTTGTTAGTTTATTTCATTTCATTTTATTTTAACCTAAACAAACCCCCTCCCCTCATAACCTAAACACTGGTTCTTTTCATTTCAAAAACTTTACACACACTCTTTGTAGGATCAACCTAGGCTCACCACTGCTATAGTTGTAGGTCTAGTTATTTTGAGTAGTGTTATGACGCGCTACATCAATAATAATCACACAAGTTTCAATATCTAACAATATTAGATGACACCACAACAAAAAACACCTTTGTTGAAGTTTTTTTGGCGACGAATCAATAGTCGCCAAAAATAGCTATTGGCAACGAGCTTTACTTTTTGCAACATTTTACTTAATTGTCGCAAAATAAATATTTTTTGCTACAAATTTTGAAAATCGTCGCAAAATGATTAACATTTAGCGATGATTGGCTTCGCCAGTGTTGGAACCTTATATGACGATTCATATTATTCGTAGCTAAAAGTTCAACTTTTGCAACGAAGTTTTAAATCATCGCTAAAAGTTAGACTTTTTGCGAAAAATTGTAAAATCATCGCTAATAGTAATTTTATATCTTATGTACTTCTTAAGGGAATTTTGATGAATTTTAATGCATAATAGTATTCTTAAAAATAATAATGTTAAAAAGATAATTTTTTAATGATAAGTGTGCATAATAATCCTAAGGTGATTCATAATTGACATTTATATGATTTTTCATATATTTTCATTTGCCTTCTTCATAATTTTTTTAAAATAGTTAATGCATTCAAACTCTATACATTTGTTTATATCTATGGATTTATACACAAACGATTCTTTAATGATGCTTATTGTACATACTACGACACCTCTGTTCATATATATAAAAAGAATGGGGCATCTAAAAATTGTAAAATATTTTCAAAGTTTTAAACATATTATTGAAAAACACGTACATGGTAGGTAATTTTAAATTTAAAAAGTAGATATTTTTTGGACATGAAAAGATAAACATATGTAAAATTTTAATGTTAATAAGATCAAAATATCATAAATTTAAGTTTACTACTATTCTTAATCTCTAATATTTATTGACAATAAAATAATGAAACATATAAATATTGAAATATGTTAAGCAATATAATACCATAATATATGGTATATAAGTACTATAAGATGTTAATTTGAAGTTTAACAATTTTTACAGAAAAATATTAAATAAATTTAACTCTTGATATTCCATTGAAAAGGAAAAGAAATAATTATTTTTCTGGATTTCAAGTGACAATAGAGTTAGTAGAAAAGGTAAAGGGGTTTATAATGTCTGGATTACCAAGAAGGTTCCTTGCACCTTCCAACCATTAATTGCAACAATTAAAGATCTTCCCTGGTGAATTAACACCCTCTTTCAACTTCTTTTCTTTACTGAACTTACAGAAGAGAGAATAAACGATTTCCTAGAAGCAGTATGCATGACGGTATTAAATGAACCGCACGTAGTATGCATTTCGGCTAATGAGCAAACAGTATAGAACAATCAAAGCTAAATCAAACATTATTAGGACACAAATTCAAATGCATGCATACCTCCATTATCATCACAAACAGAAATAGTTTTTGCAATGGACTACTATTTCAAAATAACATATCTCCCTAATGTTGTATGCACCATTAAGACATCACCACCTCCTTCATTTCCATCTATATTCTCTTGAAAATGAGAGGAAGCTTAACACAACATATAGTATATAAAATCACAAGTTCATATAATAGCTTCATAACAGAAAATGAGATATAGATAATAAAGAAATAGAGGTAGTTCGAATGATACTAAAAACCTTGAAGGAGAAGATCGATCATCGAAGGCAAGGGGTGATTAGTGTTTAATGAGGAAATTTGTTCTGCATCGATTTATTCTTCATTGAGGAGAATTTTGCCACATTTCTCCCAGCAAAACCCATTTTTGCCATTGAAAACTAGTCGTTACGTCGACATTCTGTGATGAATTAATGTTAATAATTTAATTCTTAAAAATTCAATAGAAGACTTGTTATTTGAATGTTCTAACATTCTAGTAATGTTAATTTTGTGATCTATCAAATGAGACTACTTCATATGATAAGGTTGAGAATGATAAGTGTGAATGCATTACGTTTAGGGGATGCATTAACATCCCTTGTAGCTGCAAAATATGATTGCTTCTATGTACATAAATATCCCTTGTAGAATCCTCTAATGTAAATAGTTGTGTAATTGTGATTTAGCTTTAATTTATTTTAATAATTGGCTTGTTAGTTTTGAGCTACTCCATTATATATATATTTTCATAAAACACATATTCAATAAATTCAAATGTGTATATGGTAAAAGATTTATGGTCTTTTAAGATAAGAGTAATAAGTTGTTAGTTTTGAGCTACTTCATTTGACTTTTAATTGTTATGTTTAATCACAGTCTCATAACATGTTGAAATAAAGTCATTTTAATGGATACATCTATATAATATAAGTGGTAGAGATTTGGTGTAAAAGCTTCATTCTCTAACAGACATTTCATCAAACAATTAGCAGTGATTTCTCAAACAAGCGTGGAAGGTGGAAAAAAAGGTCAATAGATACACATTCAACACAAAAACACAATTCATCATCTTCCAAACACAAACACAAACAAAGACTTATACACCATAAGTAGAACACAAAACTCATATAAACTCCTAAACGTAGCAGTAAAACAACGCACAAGAAGGAGAGTTCTTGAAAATAGAAAAGAAGAACAATACCAACACAGGTAACGATGCTTCTTTGACGATGACGGCCATAACATAGTAGACAACCACAACATAGGCGACGACGCTTATTGAACGGAGAATGAAGTATTTCGGCTAACATGAAAATGAAGAGGGATTTGTTTTGGTGTTAATAACCTAGTAGAAAATGACGTTATTTTTAGTTAAACAAAACGACGTCGTTGTCGATTAATTATGAAGAAATATACCATTTAGTGTCAATTTAAAAAACCGTCGCGAAATGGTGGATCATTACCATTTGACTTGACCTTTGATAATGGCATTAATATAAGATTATATTAATTACCATATATAATTATGCTTGTTTATAATAAAATTTGGAATACTTTAGTAATTCATCTCAAATATATTTATAATTATAATTAGAACTTATTAGAATTATAACTAATTCTAATTTTATATTAATTAGGTCACAAGTGAATATTCAATTTTGGTCCTTATGAGTTAAATATCTTAAATTTGACAGTCAAGTTATCAAACATTATAATCAAATGCAACTTAATTAAGAGGATTTGGAGAATCGTTAAGGATAAACACTCCTTATGGGTAAAGTGGATCCACGCATACTTCATAGAAACAAACAATTTCTGGAGCATTAAGCCTAAAACCACTACTTCCTAGTCTATGATGCACATCCTTAGACTAAAGGATAGAATTAGACCTTGCATCTCAATGGAGATAGGTAATGGATGCTCCACATCCTTCTAATTTGACCGTCAAACAGGCTTAGCCCTTCATCTCTAATTCATCATTCCATTCAAGGCAATTATGCTCATCTTTTTTTGCCTCAATAAACCTCAATTTACAATTTGTTCCATATACAGAAGACTACCCTAAATGGAACTTGGAACAATCAGTTATCTTTTAAAACTCCTCATGTAGGAATTTCTTGCGAACCCAAGCTCCTAAAACTCGAGCAGCACAAAATAGTAAAAGAAACCAAAGGAAGCAAATGACAGATAGGAAGTTAGCATTCAAATTGAAGATGAGGTGTTTAAGTTTCAAAAGGTAGCTTCGCTATGAAGTGGGTAAGGTTAAAAAGGATAGGCCAAAGATCTACGGCATGTTCCAATGACGATAATCAATATTTGGGCAACAACATACATCGTTCTCCAAACAATTCATTAGTCAAAGAGGAGATTAAACAATCCCTTCCACGCTCACAACAACCGCAGAATCAAAGCCTGCGCGGGACTCATTCACGAAGAGTAAATTATGTAGGTTTGACCATGCTCGCTGTGGATGGATTCCAGTCTGCAGTGTTGACTCTTTTCTTACTTTCTTTTTTACGCTGTCATCAATATCCTATGATATAAAGCGCCTTCCGCTCAACTGAATGCCTATTACATTGTTTGAAACTCTGCTTCGGAATCCAACAGTGTTGGATTACCTAATCTGGTGCCACGCATTTCCCAGATTCTTGTCCAGGATCTACGGCCGACTATCTAATTCAGCTTTGTATATCAGTGAGTCAGTGACCCGTCTTTTTCTTTTTCCGTGGCCTTTATAATTATTATGATCATTATAGACTGAAATATTCTTAAATACTATAAAATTATTTATTTAGCTGCTCAGACAATTTAATATTATCCTTACAAAAAATCACCAAAATCATTTAGTTTCTTTGTTTTATTAAATCTTATTTATACATTTATATGGGTCCATATAAATGTGTAGAAAAGATTTAATAGAACGTGATAAGAACACCATAATCAGAACAAGAGATCTGATCCCCTAATAAATTACTCTAACAATAGAAAAGTTTCTATCATAAAATGTATATTACTTAATAAAAATAAAACTATAATTTTATTCTATTTATTTTAAACATAATAATAAATTTAAGAGAAATAAATCGACTCAGATAGATACAATTAGGTGCAATTGCCCTTTCTGTTTCACAACATATGCTTCGTTCTTACCGAAAGGCATGTTCTTGATAAAATACTAAGTACTCCTCACCATTAGAATTAAGAGATCAAAGCTACAAAGTCTAAAATAGCCAACTTTGAACTGCGCAGCCAAATAGGGACAAACAAGAAGACCACCCGAGTAACACAAGATTCTTTATCTAGTTTTATGGTGTCTTATTGTATCCAGTAAATCTCAGCCATTTATTTATATGAGTCCCGCGTGAGTTCCACATAAATAAACGCGGGATTCGCATAAATGAATGGTTGAGATTCACTGAACACAATAAGACACCTTAAAAACTGGACAAAGGATCTAGACTCCACCCCTGCACCCTTCTTTTTCCTTTCTGCTCTAAAATATCCTTCACCCCTCCAAAAGTGGTGGCAAACCTCCCGTCTCTTTTCCAAATTATTTTTCAACTCTCAGACCCCCCATTTCCCCTTCCTCAATCTCTTTTACATTTCCACTGGCTACAGCTCTTTCTATTCATTCCATGCATTCTGGTGTCAAAATGGCACGTTCTTTCTTCATTACTTCATATACTGCAACGTGACCACAAAACTGAAGAGGATCGCAAACAAAAGGTACCAGTAGACAGTGACTGTTATTCTCAGCTCCATATGCTTTTGAAATAATTTGAGGTGCTTTTGTTTCTCTTTTAATTGCCCGAAATGGGTGATCAAAGTTCTTTGTCGATGGGAAGATGGAACATGTTATTATGTTAAGAGCTTATGATCTGAAGAAAATAATTATTCTGTTTTTGGATTATCGATAATTTCTTAACAAGTAAAACGTTTATTTTTCACCTTTCTATGAGATTTTAATGCTTTTCTATCTTTGGTATACCGGAAATCGTTAGTTCTTGCAATTCTTTTCAACGTGGTACAGGAAAACAATTCATCTGGAATGGCTGTTAATGACGATTGCATTATGAGGTTCTTGGAACTAAAGGCAAAGAGGAGCTATCGGTTTATTGTGTTCAAATTTGAAGAAAAGATTCAGCAAGTAACGGTTGAGAAATTGGGTGAACCTCAAAGGAGCTACAATGAGTTTGATGAAGAAGAAATTCTCGAATACATTAACTTGTTAGATGCAGGTTCATCTCTAAGACCATATAGACAAGTTATAGAGCCATTGAACAATTCCAAGGATGAAGTAACAAAACCTTCAATCGAAGTACCTCCGGAGTTAGAACTTAAGTAACTTCCTCATCACTTGAAGTATGCTTACTTAGGTGAGAACTCCACTCTTCCTGTTATTGTTTCCACAGAACTAACTAATGTGCAGGAAGAGAAGCTACTTC
>JAOSBM010000206.1:25632832-25650425 GCA_027568955.1 Erythroxylum tenue
TCAAAACATACATCAACAAATTCCATTTTTATCAATTTCCAATTCCACACAATCACAAAACATACATTAACAACTTCATTTTTTATCAATTTTTAACAATTTCCAATTTCACATAATCACAAAACATACATCAACAAATTCCATTTCCAACAATTTCCAATTTCCAACAATCACAAAAAATACATCTACAATTTTCATTTTTGTCAATTTCTAACAATTTCCAATTTCCAACAATCAAGAAGCATACATCAACAACTTCCATTTTTATCAATTTCCAATTTCCAACAATCTTAAAACATACAACAACAAATTTCATTTTTATCAATTTCCAATTCCACACAATCACAAAACATACATTAACAACTTCCTTTTTTTTTATCAATTTCTAACAATTTTCAATTTCACACAATCATAAAACATACATTAACAATTTCATTTTTTTATCAATTTCTAACAATTTCCCATTTCACACAATCACAAAGCATACATTAACAACTTCCATTTTAATCATCATCAACAATTTCATTTTATTATAAAACCAATATTTAATTTGATAAAAATCATGTGAGAGTACAAAAATTATATGTATGCTATTTATAGTATGTCAATTTTCAAATTAAGAGTTACAAAATTTTTAATATGATTCTAAGGATCTTAACTTTTAACAATAGCCCTTTTATATTGCCAATCAAAGTATCAAGCTTCAAACCAATGCAAATTCAATTTCTACATTTGTTGACTTAAAAATTATATTATAATTTTGTGCCTTAAAATTAAATAGTTAAATTACAATTTTTTCTTAAGTAAACCGTTAACATGTTTCATTATGTTATAAATTTATGCCCTTAATTTATAATTTGCAACTTCATTAATATAATCAAATCCAAATTGCAAACCAAAACAAGTAAACAACACAAATGAGTGAATGACATTTATTTAAGATTCAACATTTCAGAAAATTCCAACCAACACCACCGTGCATCATCCCACCATGAACCAACACCGTGCATCATCCATGAAAATTCCTAAACCCACCAGCACCGATCCAACACTGTCCAACATTTTCACAACACCGATCCAACACCGATCTCATCTAACCAAAATATCAAATCCACCAGAAATTTACATTTTCAAAAATCCAACATTTCAACTATCCAACAATCCAATCCAACACAACAACAAAGAAGCAAATGGCATGAAATTTTACAAATTAGAAACAAAATTTATAGAACCAACTTCGGGTCTCTTCGCGGGTCTTCGGATTTTGTCACAGGTTAGGGGGTCGACCCGTCTCCAGTGGCTTCGGTTGCGTCTCCGGTGGCTTCTCTTCGGTGTTGCGGTGCTGTGGTGCGGCGGCGTGGACCGGAGAAGGTGGTGGTGGCGTAGGGTTTGCGTGGAGGAACCGACGAATGACGAAACGAAGCCGGCGAGAATTGGAGAAGGAAGCGAGCATCGGGGAGTCAAGCGTCGACGAGGAGGAGACCGATGGCGACGGTGGGAAGAGCAAAGGCGACCGGCGGCGGCGAGGAGGAGCGGCACGACAGAGAGATGAGAGGGAGAGGAGATTGGCTGCATGGGGGGAGAGATGAGAGACCGAGTGTCGAAGGGGGGGGGTTAAATTTTTAGGTTAAAATTTTTAAATTTTGCAATTTAGTCCCTGCACTTTTTCAACTTTACGGTACCGACCGATATTTTTCGGTACTGTCGATACTGACCGGTACCTACCGAAAATTACCGGTATCGACCGGTATTTTTGGACGGTACTGGTGGTGTCCGTTTTGTTCTGGATCCCGACCGGAACGGTACGTTCCGGACGAATCTTCCGGCCTGGTCCGTCCGAAACGGAACGAATCCCATAACACTGACTCTACTTGAAAACTTTCATTTTCATTTATACTTTTCGCAACTTGCTCTTCATTTTTAACATAATCGTCTAATAATTCATCACTTTGTCCATACATTTAATAAAATTATATATGACAAAACAAGTAATAACGATGTATTTTTGTTTTCTCTTATCATAACTCAACATGTTCAAAAGTATAGCAAATCTTGCTTTTAAAATGTCAAAAATATTTTCAATAACATTTCTTAATAAAAAATGCCTATAGTGAAATAATTTCTATAGACCTTAAGGTCTTCCTCTTCCTCTATAATCTCATTAACGATATCTCTCACCTTGATAAGCTAAAAAAATTTAGTCATATTAGTGTAATCTGAGTCAAACAAATTGAACTTGTCTAAACATATAAAGAATATAATATTAACATAAAGCTATTAAAATTTAATTATAATTGCTATATTATTTTTAAATAATGTTGTACCTTATGAAGGAATATGAAATTGGTATGTTAGATTTGTTTATTTTAAAATAATGTTGCACCTTGTATCTTATGAAGGCATAGGAAATTGGTCTGTTAGATTTGTTACTATTTCTAAAATAACTCAATAGTCATTTGCAGCACCTTCCCATCTAACCATTACATTTTTAAAATGCATATCAAAAGAGAAACAACACATAATATTTTAGGTTGGATTAGTTCTTTTACTCATATATAATATTTGTTCATCAGTTAGAACACGTAAATCAATATGTATACCATCTATTGCTCCTAATCAATCCTAAAAACTAAAATTATATTATCAAAATAATTAATTAAATAAAAGGACATAACAAAAATACTAATAAATTTAACAAAAAATACTAATAAAATATATGGATATCCCTAAAAATTTGAAAAGTATTTTGAATTATGTTGAATATCAGGAGGTGTATTGGCAAAGGATGGTGGAGTAATGCATTGTTTTGAAAGACGATTAACTGTATATAATATTTTACAAAAATACTTCAAAATTTGTTGAGGTCAAATGTTTAAATCATATACATCGACCCTAATTATCTTATTATGGCCTGTAGTTATTAAGAAAATTACAACTTATTTCTCCATAATCAGTTGAATTGTTGGTGTTAAGATTACTAAACTCTTCAACTCATCATATAAGCTCAAGAATATTATCTTGCTCATTCTTAAGTTTTCATAAATCCTTTTAAGATTTCAATTTAGAAGTTCTAATAGCCAATCACGACCTAATAGAGATGAAGTTATACGTTATTGCTTTTATAAATGAAAATATAAATTCTCTTCCCTAGCTAGAAAAATTATAACCACCTTCATTAGTTCATCATTTGAATTTGATACAAAATCTAATAAGGAGGCCATGTATCTACAAATTTAGCATTAAATAATTAATAAAAACATTGAAATATAAATGCAAAAATGATTATGAAGCTCTATGACATTTAACAAAAGTTTAAGTTTGTATCAAACATTCAGTCAAAAAGTTCATACATAACATGCACTTCAAATGTTCGAACTGTAAAATATTTACTAAAATAAAAGTGTGTAATCCAATAAGATATTAATATGCAATAATATGGAAATATAACTAAAGAGACAAAATCAAATTCATTTTCCTTGCATTTAGCATCTTCATAAAAATCTCCTTATAAGGTGGAGAATAATATAAAGTCTTTATTGTTTTTCTATATTGCACACCAACGACACCCAAATCATACAAGGAATTCAAACATTCCATCGTTATATTAGTTTCTTCAATAATTGATGAAGTTTCAAATTCAGTATCTGTAGTAGGTGATATTGCAAGCTTTTTTTAAAAATAAATTCATTTTATCTTTTTCAATGTTCACCAATTGTAATCAAGATATTTTACAGAATGCTATAGTATATCTTCTTTACCTTCTTCTTCTTTGGAGATTTCTTTTTCTTAGAAGGAGAGCTTAAAACTTGATCTCCTTTTACACTGAATGAACAAACTTTATTGACATTAATTATATATTCCTCTTCTATATTATTTGTTGGAGATTTAGTTAATAGATGTGTATGCAAACTAGTTTCAGTAGTATCTCCAAAATTTTGAAACAAATTTAAAAACTACTTGCATCCTTTTTTCTTGAATGTATGAACCATTTTATTCACCAACAATGATGAAAATTTATAAGAGAACAAAAAATAGTAATAATGTGATATATTAATAAGTAAAGATATAATTTACCTTAAATAGATTTTCTCAACATTCATTTTTAACATTAACTTCACTAGTGAAGGAATTGTAACTGATTTCTATTTCTTTGAGTAAGTTCTTAAAGTTCTTCAATTTAGCCCTCAAGACATTATACTTATTTTTTCATTAAACATTATTATACTCTTTATTGAAAGAAAATGTTTTATGTTAATATCAAAGGGGTTTCACTAAAGGTCACATCACGGTGGCTTTTTAAGCAAAAGGGGTCAATCCTAATTGCCTTCATTATTTCAACATTTGCATAAGATTATGTGATTTCTACTAGTATTTGCAAGCAAGTTCTAGAATTCCTCAATCGTAAAAGAACACTCTCAATAAAGAATACTTGAATTTAGTGTAAATATTTCAAATGGCTCAAATTCTTTCCAAATGTCATTCATTTATCATAACAAGCTAATGTCCTTTTAACCGAAATGTAAGTAATCAGTCTAAGCATGCTAGTATATCATTCACTCATTTATGCATTTCTAATTCCGATCGAGTTCATTTAATGATCATGCATCTCTAAACATTAAACAGGAAAACAAACACACAACACACAAATATTGATAATGTTTTAAACTACTACTCCCCCCCCCCCAACACACACACACACACACACACACATGAACATCACATTATTCCTAATGTGATACAAAAAAGTAAAAAAAAAGGTCTAAGATAAAAGAAAAAAAATTACAAACAAAGACAAGCTTTAAAACTAAAAGAAATTAAACTAACAAGCAACAAAGAAAGAGATAAAAATACAATATGAATGTGTGCGTTGATCTGGTGTGGAACGTGGTGTTCTGCGTAAAGGAATGAAGAACAGCTGCAAGGAAATAGATAGAAGAGACCAGAGAGTAAGCCTACACACACAAAGAAAACAAATTAAGTTAAGGTTCACTAAGAAAGTTAACAACAAACAGATAATTGAAAAACAAACAAAATTTAAATGTGTTGCTTCTTTAGCGTCTTGTAGCTAGACGCCTCAATGATCATGCTCAAGGTGGTTCGCTCAAAGCGATTGATTCCACCGTTTCCTCTTTTTTCAAGTGGATCCATCTCCAAGAATTTTCCAAACACTTCTTCAGCTACATCCATTAATAATTGGTAGCATTCATCACTCTCCTTTACCCATTTGATATGGTGTTTGATGTGCATATAAGTTTTAACAAATGCCCTCGATAATTCACAAGTGCACGATTTGTTAATGTAGTACCTAAGGTGTCGATCCTACGAGGAGTGGTAATCGAATCCTAAAATCTAAAGCTAGAACAAATCGCAGAAATTCAAAATATAACGAAACTAAAATGAGAATTCAATTTAATCAATCAAATTAAGAATCAACCATGAAAATATTAATTATTCAGTAGTTGCAACACACACCCAAGAATCAACCTAAGGAAATTATCAATTGAGAGAAAGGGAATTTTACTTATCCTTAATGCTAACCTAACTGATTATAAATTACTGGATTGTTGGCTCTAGACAATCCTAGGGTTGATTACTCTCTCTCGAGTGATAATCATTAATCCTAAATTATAAACCCTAATTAGATTATAGAAGTTACAATCTCTCAATTAACAACCTATCCAAAATCTTAATTAGTTCTGAAGTTGTCTAATAAACTATCAGAAACCTATGCAAGATCTCTCTTCGAACAATTTACCGATTTGATTTAATTATTGTTCTATTAAATCACCCAAATCTTGTTAGCCTAATTTAATTATTTTCATTCGATTCACCCTCTCAATTTATTATCTAATTATGCACTTGCAGAATTAAACCACAACAAATCCAATAAACACACAAACATTCATATTTCATTAATTCAAAGATAAAACTCTGAAGGTGAGTTTAGAACATCTCAACATTCAAAAATCCTATCGTCAAACTGTTATGGATCCCAATTATATAAAATAATAAAATGGAAAATAAAAAAGAAATATGAATCTGAATGGATGATGGGAGGCAGCGATGTTAGTAAACTTTTGATTCGAGAAGAATGTCAAGTCAGCTTCTTCTCCACTTCCCTATTCCTTCTTCTCTTTCTCAATCTCTCGATGAATTCTCTCTAGGGTTTCTCAAAAGTGGCTGATGCAAAATCTCCTCCTGCCTCTTTGTCTTATTCTTTAAATATCCTTTATGTTTTGAGTAGCCCTAGGGTTTTTTTTATGGTTCAAAAAATCCCTCGAAATTTGACGTTTTTGAGTGTCTGGGCGTCTGCCTGACGTATGCCACGATCGTGCGCCACATCTACACCTTCTGTCACAATCGTGGCATGCAAGCTACGATTATGGGCCATGTCTTGGGCTTCTGTCATGATCATGACATTTGGGCCATGATTGTGGCATGTAGGCCATGATCGTGGGCCAACTCTAATGCTTTTGTCACAATCGTGGCCGTTGTTTCGGCCCAAATGTTTCCGAAACTTCTCTGTTCTTTGATGTTGACCCCGAAACACTAACAACATATGAAGGTATCTTTAAAACATAATATTTAAGCTCAAAGACTTGTATTAACCTATAAAAACACTTAAAATATAAATAATTAACAAACTAACACAATTTTAACCTAAACACATACTAAACAATTGAATTAACAATTAAATACATATTAAACTAAGCCCTAAAACACGATGCAATTTACACTTATCACTAGTCCATCTTCGTTTCTTCTTCTTCATCCTGCAAGGCAAAATGAAAATCTGCATCATTAACTTGATCAACAAAAGAACAGTCTTCAGAAACAGTGGTAGTAGAAATAGGTTCAACATCAAAGATTAAAAACCCTATTGTTTATCCCAAAACAGTCATACTTAGTTTACCGTTCTTCACATCAGCCAAGGTATTGGTAGTGGCCATAGTCTCCCTAGGAGTATAGAGTGCTCTTTTTTTCTCCTTCACTTCCCTCATGTCTAGGATAACAAACTCTACGGGAACAATCAATCCTCCAACTTTTACTAGCACATCCT
The DNA here is from genome assembly GCA_027568955.1 of Erythroxylum tenue. NCBI lineage: Eukaryota > Viridiplantae > Streptophyta > Magnoliopsida > Malpighiales > Erythroxylaceae > Erythroxylum > Erythroxylum tenue. The sequence continues at coordinate 25,639,893 of JAOSBM010000206.1, forward strand.
CTATTATTCCTTTCAGATAACGGATTGACCTATTAGCTAATTTCAAGCACAAATTGGTTGGTCTTAACTGTCCTAGATCCAGTTTCTCATAAATAGACTGAGGTATAAGGTTTATACTTGCCCCAAGATCAAGCATACCCTTAACCTCATCACCATTACCCATTGACACTTACACAAGAAAACTCCCTAGATCCTTCAATTTTGGAGGGTAATTGTTGTTGTAGCACCACACTTGTAACCTCCAAAACTATCACCTTCTCGTTTGGCTTGAATTTTCATTTTTTGGTGCTTAGTTCCTTGAAGAACTTCGCATAAGCTGGAATGTTTCTGATCACACCTAACAAAGGCGGGTTAATATTAACTTTGGAAAACATGTTATACAGATCAGAAAATTGTTTATCTTGTGTTTAATTCCTTAAGGGTGCTCGGATATGGGATCAGTGGTTTATAAGGTTAAGTCGCCTTATGCAATCTTGGTCCTTTATTGCAGTCAGTTGCATGCCCTAAATTTTCACCTTTCTGAACCTGACTTGAAGGGTTGTCATGCCCACTGCTTCCTCCATTCTGCTCACCTTCTTTGTTGGGGAGACTTTCCTCCTTTTGATTACCTACACTAGACAGATTAGAAAGGATCTCAATATGCTTATCGATTACCTTACCACTTCTCATAATAGTGACTATTTGGGCTTGCCCGGCTTGACTGGGCAACTTCTCTTTCTGATTGTTGTACATTTGAATTGTGAGTTACCCTGCTTGGATCTTAATCCTCTTCACAGATGCCTCTAAACAATCAAACCTCTTATTGTTCGTTTCTTGATGTTGAGTTGTGACCTGAATAAACGCATTTGGTCTTTCGTCCAAATAAGGCTTGCTTGGTGGGTTTTGAAGTGAGGATTGCCTTTGGTAATAATTTGGCCTCTGAAAATTTTGGCATTGTGGTTGGGGCTGTATTGGTGGATTATTGGTTTCCCATGAGAAATTGGGGTGGTTTCTCCAATAATGATTGTAGGTATTTGAGTACGGAACATTTTGCTCCCTTGGTTGAAAATCGTAGAGTGAGTTCACTTATCCTTCCCCATTTGCAAAAGGCTCACAAGAATACGAACAAATGTTAGCTCCATGACCATAAGTTCCACATATACCATATACCTTTTGATTTTGAAAGTTCTGGGGTAGCCTTGTAGTCAGTATCTTTACATGCCTTGTTAACTCAGCTAACTGCATAGCCAGTTCTTGATTTGAGCTTACTTCATGAACTCCAGCTCTTCTTCCCCTCACGCTCTTTTGTTGAAAATTGGCCACCAACATTTTGAAGATCTCATACGTTTCTTCAACTGTCTTCTCTCCTACAACTCCTTCTGCTACATTGTCCACCGTATAATGACATTGTTGTGTTAATCCATTATAAAAGAAATGGTTCTGCATGTGGAGTAGAAAATGATGGTATGGACAATGAATGAGCAGGAGTTTGAAGCATTCCCACACCTTATGGAATGGCTCTCCCTCCATCTAAGTGAAGGGGTGAATTGCCTTCCAAAGGTCGTTGCACAAGAATAAGAACTGGATGCTAGGGCCTCGATAGGCTGCTAAGGCTTAGAAGGTCCTTTACAATTGATGATCTGGGTCAGCACCAAAGATTGCAACCAATGTTGGGGGGGCAGGTGAATCAATCTGTCTTCAAACACTTGATTTTATTGAGAGGGCCAATTTGATTTCTAGGTGATCCACTTCAATTGTAGCTATCTTTGTTAGTAACTCAGAAGTCTTCTGGTGGGAATTGAACTTTCTTATGAACTTGTTGTACACCTCTTCCTATGTAGTCAATGAACCAGGTGGAAGGCGTTATCAACCATGCCTTGGTCCGATCCTTCAAATATGTATGGGAAGTACCTCATCCAGAGTTGATCTTCATCTAGGCCATCCAACGAGAATGTCTGGAGAGTGGTATAGAATTCCCGAATGAGGTTTAAAGGATCTTCATTGGAACCCTATAGAATGATGACAACATGTTGTACTCTTCAATTCATAGTTCCTAACTGTCCCCTCAATCGTATGTACGAAGTGGCAGTACCGATTACTGGTATGACATACTCCTTCATCACTGGCTGTCTTTCACCAATCTCTTGATCTTCTAGTTTGGGTCCCTCGAGATTGTCTACAATAGTGTCAGAAACTTGTTGTGCTTAAAAGTTCTAAAAATTACCTAAGCCATCCTACTCACAAGTATACGAGGTAGTTGTAGTGATTACCCAGGGTCATCTCCTTCGGAGGTAAAACTAGTTAACCTAAATTAATCTTGAACGAAAATCAAAAACAGATGCAATCCTAAACACTATATCCTGAATTGTTGAGTAAAAGCTTTAAAGAAATTCATGAAATTAGAATGAAAAGTAACGATTCAACCAGAAGCAAAGACAAATAGATTAATCGAGATGGAAGGCTCTTGAGAATTAATTTCACCAATTTAATCTCCTATACATGAATAAGAGAAAATGATTGGAAAATTATCTTACTAAAATTAACAGTTGAGTTCTAAATCAACTCGAATAATGAACTAATCAAACTTTCGTATTCAACTAGTTATTATCTAAATTAATTATAGAAGCTCAACCACTAATTACTGGTTAAGTTAATATATTTTTAATTCTTAACCTAAGCTTCTATAGTTTCTCATTCCATATTAAACTTATCCTCTTGGTCCTTCGTTTAATACTAAAATGATGCAAAGTTTGATTATGGTATTACATTCATTTAGTTCAGAAACTATAGCAAACATAAGATAACAACACAATCCCTCAATCATGTATATTTGAATAAAATAACTACATTAATCCTCAAGAAAAAGAGATCATCCCATCATAGCATAATCACAGTTCATCATCTCCATACATTTCAGGTCCATGTTACTGTTAACAGAAGTATTAAAGCAACAAAACAGTGAATACTAAATGAACTATGAAAAGAAAACAAATAACAATAGGTTAAGCTATAAAATTAACAAGTCCAGTAAACAACAAAAACACTGCAATAGATGAATAACAGAGCAAGCAAATAGGGATCGGGTGAGTGAGGTATGGTTGTCTCCTGCCCCTCTCAAGCTTCTCGCGTCAGCTCTCGCCTTCTGCCTTAGCTTGTTCTCACCAGATGGTTGAAGGCTTGTTTCTACTTCCAGCTCTCTGCCTTGTGTGCCTCCCCAAATTTCTGTCTCTGTGTAAAGAGTAAAGAATAAAATGAAGGATGTCCACTGCCACCCTCCTATCCTTTCTATTTGTAGTCTCGTCTAGGTTTAGGTTTTTATGCCCTCCACCTCTACAGCTGCCAGTAAACATTAAGGGAAAATAAGGAAATGAAGGGGGTGTGTAAGTCATGGTCATGACTCACACATGCATGGTCGTGCATGTAAATCACAGTCGTGACTTAACTTGCACAACGATGCAAGTGCAACTTAAATCACGACCATGTCTTAACTTGCACAACCGTGACATGGTCAAAATAGGCAACTATATAATGGCCATTTTCATGCACAATTCTTCTTGTTAAGTTCATGTACATTCACAAATTAATCCAATTAATATTCATACAACATCCACACTGAATTCACTGAATTCATATCAAATTTAAATTAGATCGCAACCAATTTCAGCATATGAAAACAAGTAAAATCAAACAAAATTCAACGCATCAATTTGGTTTTATCTTCTTTACTATTTTTGACTCCATCTTATTTTAAATCTTTGACTAATGTAACTTTTTTCTTTGGGTGTTGGGAAATTTAAGCTGATTGTGGTCAAATCTAGTTTTATTTTTCCTTTTTGTCTTTTCTTTTGCAGTAGCTATTGGTGAACCTAAAGGTTCACTAATTAAAATCATCATTCTCAAGTTTCATTAATTAAAAATAGGTTGTTTTATTTGCAATTTTTAATTTTGTTTTTAAATTTGATAAAAGTATGTTTATTTGAAAATTTTAGTTTTTAGTTTTTATTTTGATTTTTAAATTATCATAATTTATGAAAATTGGCTTTTGATTTAATTGTTATAATTAATATAAATTTCTTTTAAAAATAAATATTTTAAAATTTAATAATTATTTGGAAAAGATATTTTAAATATCTTTTAAAAGCATAAAATGTAAATAAAATTGGGTTTGATAATTAATATATATTAACAAATTAATATTAGTTTATAAATATATTTTTATTTTTAAATTATCTATTTTAATAAATATTTTAATAATATTTATTAATAAATATTGTATTATATTTACTAAATTTACCTCTAAGTTTTCACTAATATTTTAATATGAATAGTAATAAATTTATAACTATAATTGATGTTGACAACTAAAAAAGTTTTTGTTTATATTTTAAAAATGACAATTAAAAATAAGAAACAACAACTAAAAACATAATAAAAAATAGAAATGAGACCGAATTCCCCTAAAAGATCCACTTCCATCTAAATATACGTGGCATTACCAAGTTACATCTTGTAAATACTTACTTCAAAAGTAGAGGATATTATGATAGCCCCTTTGTGGATTTGGATCATTTTTCATTCAACTACATATTGGGGGTGGGTTAAATCTCCTAAACTAATGACATTCAGATGAAAATAAAGCTCATAACTAATGTTGCTCACAAGTTGGTGAGCCATTGACATCATTAAATTATGGATTGGTTGTATATAATATGTGTGTTGTTTCATCAGTTAATTGTACGAAGACAAACCACTAGTGATCTATGTCAAAAATACTAAAAGCATCATTGTTGACGGACGACTAAATTGATTTATGTATTCAAATTACTTGATGTTTTATAAATGGATTAAAAAGTTCTATTTGTTAATTACAAGTGTTATGGGACTTTGTTAGGTGTATTGGAATTAAATAAGATAGTTGAAGTCGTCGTACAACAGTTAAATTTAAGTTTGCTAAAGCCTAATTGTTGACTAACAAATATGTTTATTTTCTAATGCATCATAATACTAGTGTTTTAGTGTTTACTCATATTTTCAACGCACAAGTGTTTAGTACAATTCAATCAAATAAAATGAACAAGAGAGATATGAAAAAACAATCTTTTATTAATATATTCATATACTAAAATAATACAAAAGACTTCAGTTACTTTCAACTTGAGTTATTTTCCAACAAAATCTTTCTTACTCAAAAATCTCAGCAAAAAATTTCTTTTAAGGTTCTCAATTTTTTTTACAAATGAATGAATGTATAATATCATGAAAACGAACTTACAAATAGTGTCTTTATATAAGCTTACAAGAATTTATAGACCAAGTAAGCTAAACTAATCGTTTTCTTTACTAACCTACTAAATTTTCTACTACCTTCACTAAATTAATAGAAATTGTCTCCTTTAAACCACTACCTCCACTAATAAATAGTAAATAAAATCATTATATCATCATATAAAACACATTATCAATCAATAATAATATATGTTTTAGAATTAATTACAAAAATTCAAGACTTTAGTGAATTTTATAATTCTAGCTCGAACTTTGAGAAGTGGTAATAAATTGCTCAATTTTTTTTTTGTAAAACGACAAAACATTAATATTCTTGTTAATGTTACTAACGTGGCATATCACATCATTTAGTATCTTTTCCATGTGGATCAAACATGGATTTTAATTATATTACCAAATTATAACTTTTTAAGCAAAAATTATAAAAATAACGTAACTAATTTTGCACTTTGTGAACCATTTGCTAGTTGATGAATGAGAAGTGCCACTATAGCATTATTGGCTCGAAATGCATCTTTAGTAAGTAAAGTAGTAGCAAAAGCATCAATAGACGAATCCATACTTTAGTATGCTCAAAGGGGATGCTATGAACACTGTACCACTATAGACAAAAATTGTTGGATTTATACTTTTTATATCCACTAAGGTCTAACTAGTTACATTTTGTACTCCTTTAGAAGTACTACTAGCCTTCCTTTTTTCTCTTTAATCAACCTTTTGAGATAATTAAAGGTAATGCTTCTCCCTTATGTAAATAGATATATTTTAAGTGATCAGGTAAGACTTTCAGTTCTAGCTTCAGCATTGAAAACAAATGGCTACATTGTCTTCTGATTTACAAAAAATGTAGCATTTAAAGCTTTTCTTTGTCAACATCACTAATAATGATTCTACTTCTTTACAAGTTTCATCAGCTTGCTCATTCACTTCTAATTTAGCATCAAACCCTGACTCATTACTAACACTTTCTTTTTCAAAAATATCTTACACTATTTATCCTCATTCACACCAAATTTTGTCTTAGTCATCTTTATGAACGTCCTTCATAAAAAAATTAATGTTGAATGTTCTACACTATCTCCATCAATTTTCAAAATGTAAAAAATCCATTGAAAATATCAAAAAAATCCTTTATAACATTAATAGGATGCATATAGCTAAATAATCACATAAGTTTCTTGCAAGGAATTCAAATTTAAAGCTTGGTAAATTGACTATGGCATGACATTAATATGTGAGCGTAAGTCTAGTATGGGATGCTCAATTTCCTTATCACCAATGACACAAAGAAGTGTAAACATACTTGAATCTTTCTATTGTTTTGGTAATTTCCTATTTATCACAGCTGACATATTCTTTCCAAAATTTTGCTCTCCTTATCCTTCAACTTTCTTTTGTTTATTTATAGTTATTTCAAGAAATTTGCATAATTTTGAATTTTTTTGATGGCTTCTAGTAGTGGTATATTGATTTCCATCTTTTTAAAGGTTTTTTAAGATCTATCTTTAACAAGCCTCTTACTTTTGATTTGGCTAAGCTATAAAAGAAAGGAGGTACATGTGCATTAAATGGTATAGGCAAAGAAAAATCATATTTTACCTTCATTATATATTGAATTGGAATCATCTTTTCCCTCTCCTTCTTCATACCTTTCTACCTTTACTGGTAAAGAAGATCTAGATTGAATTTCCTTCCCATTTTTCAATATTATTGCACTCATATTCTCTTTAGGATTTGCCATCATTTGTGAAGGTAATTTTCCTGATACTTTCACTTTTAATTTACTAACAGAGGTGGCTAATTGAATAATTTTATTTCCTAAAATTTGAAGGATTATCCTAGCTTCTGTTTAAATTACCGAGTATTATTAGCAAGGACTTTATTAATTTTATCCAAAGATAAACCTAATTTGGGGGTTGAGATTAAACATGTGCATGTTCTTGAGGTTGTCTATTGAAATTTTGAGGTCAATATTGTCAATGCCCTCATTGATTTCTATATCTCTCGAGTGATCTCTTTGTTCCAGATTATAATGATTTAAATAAGGGTTATCCATTAAAGTTGACTAGGAAATTCCCTTATTACATTAGTTTCTTAAATTGATTCTTATCACAATATATGCCACATATCTAAATTATAATTGACCTATAGTAATTTAATAAAACATAGTAGTTAAATTTGAAATTTTGTCCTCAAGCTTAGTAGTACTTACCAAATGCACTCACTTAACATCTCCATCCATTCTTGTCCTAAATTGTTGAGACTTTTTGACCATATTTGAAATTAATTGCCTTGTTGCTTATGGTGTTTTATTTACTAAAGCTCCTACACTAGATGCATCTACCATTCTCTTATACATTGGTAGTAACCCTTCATGAAAGTATCAAAAGTTGCTTAGGAATTTGAGGGTGTGGGCAATTAGCACATAATTGCATTAAACCTCTCTCGATATTTATTTTCTGTAATGAATTATCTTATCCACATGTCTCTTTTAAGATATTGGCAGTTCGTGATGTAAGAAAGAACTTTTCCAGGAATAACCTTTTCATTTCATTCCATATTGTCACGAAGCCAAAAAGAAGATAATAAAGTCAATACTTTGCCATATCTTTTGATGAGAACATAAAGGCTTTGAGATTAATTTGCTCTTCTGTTTGATAAGGACATAAAGGCTTTGAGATTAATTTGCTCTTCTGTTAGTCCTTATGGCTTCCTTTTAGAACAAAATAACATAGAATTCCTTCAATTGTCTATGTGGAATTCACCTATAATACCATAAAAGGTAGGGAGTAATGAATCAAACTGGATTTCAATTCAAAATCTACCTCAATATATGGAAATCTTATATATAAGGGTTGCTTATTCAAATTTGGTAAACTTAAATCCCTCAATGTTCTATTATTGGGATTTGCCATTTGTCTTCACTAATATTAAATATATTTCTACTTTCACCATTAGAGACTATTGTTTTTTTTTTCTTTACTTAGTCTCTTTCCTTAAACAATGTTTTGTCTTTTTAATAATTGGATTATGTTGTAACTCACCTATCTAAAATGAATGAGTTATACAAGACAAGAGTTTAATAGTAAACTATAAAGTAAAGTAAATAAACTAAGAAGCTAAAATGTTTCCTTAGTTGTAAAATTTTTGAATGAGTTATTGAAGCCCTCAAAATTAATATATAACTCACTAAACTATTATTTGTAATCATGGAACTAGGTCAAATCTTAAAAGAAATAAATATTGGTTTCTTAATTTCAATTGAAAAAGAAAGAACGTAAGGATATGATTAACTAGATAATAAACTAAAATGAACAAGAAATCAAAACGATTCAACTAAGTATAGAATGAGAAATTCGATTTTACCTAGTTCTGATTTAAGGGAAGGATCTCATCCATTCATAACTCTAGTCATTTGCCTAAAAAGAATAAAATTTAACAACTCAAACATTTAGTCTCAAACCTATTAGGATAGCTATAACGTGTTTCGTTTCTCGAAATTAGTTAATTCAAACCTAGCATTCAAATCAAAACTTACCATTAATTGATTAAGTATGATAGCATTTTATATCAATTAAATATTAGCAATAAGGTTAATGAAAAATACTAAACCTTAAATAAATAATTGAGATAGTACAACTATTTTACTTAGTTTTCTTGTTTTTCATAAGTTAAATATGCAAATACATAAATAACCTATTTGTTGTTGGTATCAATCATTCATGACTATTACAGATCACCGAAATTATAGATAACAATAGAATAATCAATAATAGATTAATTTTCCAAAGTAATTAATATTAATTACTCATAAAGTATAAGAATAAGAAATAATAAATACCCGAATTAAAAAAATCATATATAGAACAAAGCATACCAAAGTTACAAATGGAGTTTCAATTCCCCTTAAATCAAAAAATTCAGATTTAACCACTCATGGCTATCCATTGATAAATAATACTCCAATTAAACACTTTAAACCAAATTTGATCCTATCTTCACTTATCACCTCCTAAAATAAACTAAATATCAGTTTAACTAATAAAGCACCCAAATCAACAAAATAAAAGAAATAATTCAAATTAATATGATTTAATCATAGAAATCTAGTGTAAGAGATGTTTCCACTTATCAAATAATTATTAATTGTTAACTTTTATAATTTATTTTAATTTTCTTTATAAAAGTTAAAATTTTATAGAAGTATAGCACTTCGGGCTCATTTACGATGATATGTAAAGCTCGGGAACGCTTTTATGGTTGATGATCTAGTATGACAAGCTGGGCTTGATCTGTTAGTTTGGAACCAAATATATATGTTAAAAAGGGGGGCTAAATGTATACATTTACCTTTAGGCTATGTTTGGTAGGGCGATTAATAATGGAATATAATATTATTTCATTATTTGGGAGGAAGGTTTATATTAGAATTGAATGAAATAGGATGAAATGAGAGGGTTTCACATTACATCTTATTCTATCATAAATAATAAAAATGAGTTACCTCCTATTTGAGAGGTTTAGGATGAAATGTAAAATAATAAATATGTACTACCTAATATACCCTCAATAATTTTTTATAATACCAATTACACCCTCAATCCTAATAACAAACATCAAGACAATATGTTTTGTTCTATTAAGGGTAGAATAGTCATTCATCATTATTATACATACATTACATTCCATTTGATCAATCTTCTAAATAACATTTCACTATATTACATTATGAACACTTCCATCCCTCCAAAACAATAATTTTGTAATATTACTTCTGTTTACATTCCATTCCATTATAAACTGTTGCATTACATTTCATTTCATTAAAAACCTTACTTCTAACTAAACGTAGCCCTAAAATTTTAATAAAAATTAGATTAACTTGTTAAAGTTTTTTTCATTTATAAATTGAGCATTAACTTTAATATACAATAAAAAATATTTTAATGGGGATTATTTATTAGCTAATATATGATAAATATAAAGAATTATTAATACAGAAAAAAATTTGAAGAGTTGATTATTAAATTTTATATAAATAAGAATTGTTATGTTAATTAATGTTATTTAGAGCTAATTTTTAAACTGTGAAATATTAGGTTTTTATGAAAACTTTAGGGTGCGTTTACTTTCTGAAAATTCTCTAGTTTTCTAGAAATTTTTTTCATAAAATAGAAAACAATTAAAAAATATGTTTATTAATAAAAAAATAGATCAATTTTTCAAGAAAAGCGTGTTTTCTATTTTTTCAATTTTCTAGGAAATTAG
>JAOSBM010000206.1:25686166-25702370 GCA_027568955.1 Erythroxylum tenue
TTATTAGTTGAATGATTTTGTTGATCCTATAAGTGTTATTATTTGGAGTCCGACAACTTGTATTAGATCCATAGATAGAGAGTGGCAATAGCTTTATGGTCAAGTTGACGTCGACCAACAATTTAATATAAAGACCTATGATGGAAGATCTTTTGTATTATAAGGATCTCTATAAACCAATCATTGAGGGTAACAGTATAAAAGATGATGTCCTTTCTAAACAGGAGAAGATGATAGACAAAGAGTGTAAAAAGATGAAGTATGAAAACCCTTAGGAAGTGTTAGATACTGGATTAATATCAGCATATTCAACTATGTATCCCAAAAGACGGATCCTTTTGAGCTGTAGAGAAATTGGAAGGTCCTTATAAGATAAAAATTGCATACAACAAGGCCTTTTTGACTAAAAGACCTGTGAACCTAAAGTTGAAGGTTAGGAAATCAGTGTCGGAGAATCTTAACGATTTTTAAAATTGCTCCTTTTTAGTTCCCTGCTGAATAGTTAGGAAACTTTGGTTGTGACAACAAGCAACTCCACTCTAGATAACGTTCTTTCTTTGGATGTGATCAAAGTTCAATAAGGAGATTTGTAGCAAGGAGATTGGTGTCAACAACGTACATGCTCTTATAATAGAGAACAAAGGAAGAAGAAATAGTAGTGGTTTATAAGGGTAGGACAAGTCTAAAAACACTTATAGTAGAGAACAAAGGAAGAAGAAAGAGTAGAGGTTTATAACGGTAGGGAAAGTCTAACAACAAGTCCAAGTCTAATTAAGATGGCAAGGAGACTAGGATGTGTGACTAAGTCACTAAACCTAGTCATATAAAGAAGTTATACTATAAGTGGAAGAGAGACTTGAAGAAACAAGGTAACTACAAAGATGGAGACGACAATAACACTATAAAAACAACTTCAAGCACAAATGACGAGGAGTTGTTAATTTATATGACTAGTGAGTGTTTTCATATTAGTCACTTAGATGCCTAATGGCTTGTTGGTATAAAGCCTTCCTATCACTGTGTTTTGAAGAGGTAATACTTCACCATAAAAGGAAACTAAGCAATATATAAGTAGTGGTGGGTTTTGGGTAATAAGATATGTTGAAGATGAACAAATTGACTATTAACTACTTGTTGTTTTGTCTTATAAAGAAGGGTTAGAAATTTTCTTTTCTGCATAAATTCTTATTATTCACAAACCACGTTTTTGTTGCATTTATAGAAGATAAACATGCTGCCAATCTAAATATTGGAGGCACTTTTTGAGAAGAAGAAGAAGGTTGAGGTCGGTAAGGATGATGAAGCTGACATGTCAGAGGTTAAGAATTTGGCAATGGACATGTGGTTAATAAAGAATAGGAAGAGTTGTGGGTAAGAAAAAATAGGACTCGTAAACAAAATTGAATAAGGAGCAAAAGAAGTATGTAAAAAAGAAGGAAGAGATTGAATAAGGAGCAAAAGAAGTATATAAAGAAGAAGGAAGAGAAAGGTATTGTTGGGGTGACAATAGAGCACATCTTTTTTAATTTCTAAAAGTGGGCCCGACTTGAACATATGGCAGTCACTACAAGAAAATTGTTCAATAGCGACGGAAATCTACCGACGAAACAGTAATCGTATGTGAATTGCGACGATACTCCACATTCCGTCGGAATGTGACATGAAAAGTGCGACGGTGCAAAAATCCGTTGCTAAATTTGGAGGAAAATATTCGCGAAAAAATGTAGCGACGAAAATATACCGATGCATATAATGCCTACTATTTGATTATAAAAAAAGTAATGTCACATCAATATTAAAATAACATTTAACTAATATACGATTAATTTTGTCATTTAGGGTCTTTTTTTTAATGTTTTACAAATGCTAAGGTTAAAATTTGAATGCATTGAAATGTTGGGATTCATATTATATTTTGATTAAAACATTGAGGTTCAAAATACACTTTTTAATTACTTATTATATTTTTTAACTTCTAATTTAGAAGAAGAGTGGTTATTACAGACATGAATATTATATTTTCAACCAAATATTAAGATATTTGATATTGTTTCATTTTTTATATAAAAATCATTTTTTAATTCATAACTGAAGTGAGAATTTAACAAAATTAATACATCCTCTTCACTTCTAAATTAAATATTTGGCATGTGAAAATTAGAGATCCAGATAGTTACTAATATCATACAAAATTAAACAAATGTGAGAAAACCCATTAAATTATAGTAGATAATGATATTTCATTATAATTTTCTTAAGCTTATATTTAAGAGAACGAATAGTTTATATATAAGAGAAGCAATAAATTTTCATATAAAATTTAAGCTATTGAATTATAATTTTGTATTAATAAAAGTCACAATTGTAGTATTCTATACTTAATAATTCGTAAATTGTGTATTCTAAACAAAATACTTGAATTAACAACTTAGAATTAAATAATGACCTTGATCCAAATGATATTTGTATACTTTAACCTTGAAGTGAATACTTGGACCTTATTGATCGATCATCTTCTTTTCTTTTCTTTTTTTTGTTACAAGCAGAAAGCTAAAAAGGCAAACAAAAAGCTAGCTAGCGCAGGACTCTGCGGTACAAAGCTCCGTACATATCACAGTGGAGAAAGGCCAGGGTTGTCAGCAGGGGCTCGTGTAAACGATGCATGCCGGGGTTAGCCAGAGCCGTTAAGGAAGCCATGTGATCTACGCACTGGTTCCTTTCGCGATGGATCTTCTTTAAGCTTGAAGTGAATACCTTTAAGCTTGAAGTGAATACTTTGACCTTAACTCCAATCTAAGACTTGTAAAAAATTGTTTCACTCTTGAATACCATAACATTGCCTTGGTATTATATTAATTAGACTATATTTACATGACACCATTGTTGTGGAGATGTCATTATTAAAATACACAAACTTTTCATGACATAAGCAGCTATTCAAACATATATAATTACATTTTTATATATAGATGTAGAATTGAAGACATCTCATGCTATTGTTTTTTTAAATCACTATGCCTTGATTCAAACAGATCCTTTTTGCCCATATCTGTCATAATTAGATCGAGTTTGAGCACATTTGACATTTAATCAAAACTTTAACGGAGGCGTCTGGAATCGAAGAGGAATCATGAAATGAGACCTTTCCTTACAAAATTGCAGCTTCTTTCTTTAAACAGTGCTTGTAGCTTGTTGAAGAAGTGAACAGTACTAGCACATCATCACTCCTTGTGTCATCAACAGTGTGCTCTGGATTATAAGAACTCCAATTATCTCAAATATTCTATACGTATATATCTACTTTACATTATATATACATACGCATGCCATAAACGTGTTTACAAGGTTCTCAAATATTCTTTCTTTCTGCCACTTCTCATGGTCTTCCCCAAACCTGTTGCTATATGTAGTGTGTCTGTGTGTGTATATATAGTACCCATTTCATATCTCTAGCTATTAGCACAGTCTGAATCGTATACTACAGGAAGCTTGAAGTACATGGCGTCTAAGATTCATCCATCCACTTCCCTTCAGTCTTCTTCTGCTTCGTCTTCATCCTCATGCCATTGTTGTTCTTCTTCAGCTTATTATATCACTTCAAAGATTGAGACCTTCACTGTATGGATGAAATCGCTAGTTATGCAAGCGAATGGCTGCACGGTTTATAATTCTGATGGTGAAATTGTTTATCGTGTCGATAACTACGAAAAGAAGGGCAGCAATGACGTTTATCTCATGGATCTCAAGGGCAATGTTATCTTCACCATATTTAAGGTATGATCTATCATTTTTACAGCGTGAGAGGGAAAGATTTCTGTCTTCGACTACTCAAAACTAACTAAGTTGAATTTTGTTGTTCGACAGAAACAATGGCCTTTCGGACAATGGAAGGGCTACAGATGCGATGGCTTTGAATCAGAAAAGCAAAAACCTTTCTTCCAAGCAACAAAGAGACGTGTGGATTTTTTAAGTGGTGACTTGTGTTGTCGAGTCATTCCGGGGTCCAAGTCCAAAACCAGGTATTATAAGCTGGAAGCTGCAGCTGGGAAAATCGCATTCAAGATCACAAACAGCAATGGATCACTTGTTGCCAAGGTGAGCCTTGTTCTCTACTAACTTGTTTTTCATTTCATAATCTTCTTAATAATTACTAACCGATACATAATTTTGGTATCTACAGGCTGAGAGAAAGCAGTCATCTTCAGGAGTGGTACTGGGAGAGGATGTACTCACATTGGTGGTTCAACCAGATGTGGACCATTCCTTCATTATGGCTCTGGTCACAGTCTACGGGTTGATGTGTCAAAAATTGTGAAACGTTAGAATTCAAAAACATCTTTTTCCGTATGTCTATAAAGAAATTCTTTTCAGGAAAATCAAGGTGGAAAAGATTATCTTGGCAAGCTTCTATACCCAAAAGTAACGCGTCAACTTTGCGCGTGTATAAATGTCTTGTTATGAGAAGATTCCCCCAACAACTCTTCTATTTTGTCAGCTAATGGCAAGGCATCTTTTTGGTCAGAAACGACATTTTGCGTCCCCTTTTTTTTGTTCTTTTTTCCTTTCCTTTTCTCATTACGTTTTGTTGTTTTACATATATACAATCATGTATTGTCACGCTTTAAATAGAAATCGAGAAATTATTTGACTGGTCGACACTTTCATCTACCATTGTATGATCTAATATTAAAGTTTCAATTCATAATTTGATTAAATAAATCAAGCCTAACTCTAAAATTTACTATTCTTATTCAATTATAAATTTCTTTTATATTAATAAATTAATATTCATTTTCTCTTTCTCTTCCATTAACTTAAAAGAATAAAATTAAACTCAATCATAACATTATCAATCATAAAGTTATCTTATCTATAATAACAACAACACTCACTCAGAATTCTACTAAAATGCGGGACCTGAGAACTTCCAATAGTACGTAGTCTTATCATTTCATGTTAGAAAGACTGTTTCTGATAAACACACATGCAACGCAAAATATTGATAATATAAAATGTAAATACATACGAATAAATATAAATATAAAAAATATAAAAATGCACTGCAATACATAATAACCTACATGTCGAATGTGGTAAAGATCAACAATAAAAGATACAATAAGTAAATAAATATACAAACTAGAAAAAAAAAAGACAAGTACAAGAATAAATCAAATCAATCATCATAAGAAAATAATTAGCTTAAGTAATAAACTGTTTAGGCTAAAATATTAGGAGGGAAATACTATGTAATCAAACTATTAAGGCTAATTGTAAAACGAAAGACTCGAAGGAAAATATATTTAAAAGGCCTAAGAAAACGAGAATGACTTCTCTAAGAGAGATCCTTAATTCGTATTTTAGTGTGTCAAAGCATTCTATTGCGGGTCATATCCTCGACAAGTTTCAGCAGAGTCATACCATTCTTGATCACTTCTCTCTAGTTCTTCTTAGGTCTTCCTTTTTCTTTTACAGTCTCTAAGTTCTATTTTCTCGCATCTTCTCATTGGAGCATCATGATGCTTCCTTTTAACATTCCATAATTGCCTAAGCCTAGTTTCTCTTAATTTTTCATTAATATTAGCCACCTTTAATTTATCTCTTACCAAAACATTCTTGATCTTATCTCTCCTAGTAAGATTAGACATCTAACGAAGCGTCCTCATCTCTGCCACCATTAGCTTATGACTATGCACTTGTTTGATAAGCCTACACTCCAACCCATATAGTATGGCCGACCTAATCGCTAAACGATAGAATTTACCTTTGAACTTGAGTGATATCTTCTTTTCACACACAAAATTTCTTATTTCTCCATTTAAGCCACCCTACTTTGATACGGAGGATTATATCTTCGTTGATATATCTAAAATATTTCTTTTTCACTTAATTTGTAAAATAATTATTCAATATCAATTACCATTAACAAAACAACAAAAAAAGTAAATAAAAGAACAATTAGCATAAAAGTGAAATACATTTACATATACAAAGTACTTAATTACCTTTATTCACCTTTCTCTACTCTTTTTTCTCTTTTACTTGTCCTTTTTTCTTTTTTACCATTTTTTCTTTGACCATTAGTTTTTAAGTTTTTCATTACCTTATTATGTAAGTTACTTAGGTGGGATTTTTCCTAGCTACTACATCTTCCCTTTATAGATTATTTTTGGCAGCATTTTCAAGCTCTCTTATTCTACAGTCCTCTATTACTTTCTCTCCTCATTCTCCTTATCCCATTACTCAGCTTTTCTTATTTGTTTCACTAACCTAAGACCCCTATGAACTAACTTCTGCTTCTACTTTCATTCTCAACTTTACTGATTAAGCTTCCCTTTTAGTCAGTTCCTTTACTGTTATACACAAACCAAACACCATTGCTTATTCTAGTCCTCCTCTAACTACTTTGGTGTCTCAACTTCTTTTTACCCATAGAAATATAAATGCCCTTTTTGATCCTAGCTCTACAAACCCTGCTCTTAAGTCACTAAAGAGAAGTTAGAAATAGGTTGTAAGAGACCATACTTTTTAGAAGAAAAAAAAAGATAGATTCCTAGTATAATGGATAGTAATATCCTCCATGTTTCACTTCCTTCGGAGGTCCTTATGGCAAGAGTAGTCAGTTGGAAAACCTACTTGGTGGACTTCTTCACTAGCAAAAGACTTCCTTTTCCCCTAGTCTAAAAATCGATAGAAGTAAACTAGGGAAGGTTAGGGCTTGATAAAATTCTTATAAATGAAGAGGTTTTCTTTATTTTTTAGCTTTCTTTATTCTAAAATTGCGTCTATAGCATGTCTAAGGAAACCCATTTTTATCCTAAAGATGGAAGCAAAAAATGAAATTGGATCAGAAATACCAAGTGCATCCCTGCTTGGATCAGCTTTCATAATATCCCTTATAAGTATTAATCCACTACAAGACTGAGCTATCTTATATGCTCTTTGGGAGGACCAATTTTCTTATATTAAAGCACAACAAGGACGAGAAGAATGTGTTATGAAAAAATATGTTTGAAAGTGGGCATGGAGTAGAATTTACCTGAATCCTTGAAACCAATAAGGTTAAATGATGAAGGGGGTCTTGAAGAGTTTGAGATAAAGCTCTCATACTAAAAAAACCACCCATTTCTTAAGGATGAGAAAAATGTGTTATGCAAAAATATGTTTGAAAGTGGACATAGAATAGAAGTTGCCTAAATCCTTGAAACCAATAAGGTTAAATGATGAAGGGGGTCTTAAGGAGATTGAAATAAAGCTCTCATACCAAAAAAAACCACCCATTTCTTAGAAAGGAAGATTTAAAAGCCAATAGGTAGAAGTTTATAATATGAAAATTTAGGTTTAACAATGTATTTTGACATAGAGGACAAGAAATATGGATTGGAACTTGAAGAAGAATCTCTAAAGAGAATGCTCATAATGAAAAATAGAGAAGAATATAAGGGGGAAGTTGAGACCCTTAAAACTCGTAACACAATAGACAACTAGGTATGAGGTTAAAACTGGGATCTATATATCTCAACAAACAGACCAACTTATGATGAGAATTGAAACCACCCGTTAGGGAACTAATCCAAATGTGTAGAATTGTATGGAGAACTAAAAGATAGTTGTCATGTAATTATGCACTATAGCTCTTAATGAGGTAGTTATGAAGGGATGTGACAAATCTTCAAGCTTAGTGACAAAATCTAGAAAGAAACCCATAAGGAAACCTAATAATAATGGGTTTTAGGACCTTAGTTCTCTAACATGATCACTATATGAAAATAGAAGGGCATGAATTATCTAAATAATAATAAAAGATTAAGGATTGTTACTATTAAAGAAGCCAAAGTTGGTTGGATTATCATAAGCAAGAGTAAAA
The DNA here is from genome assembly GCA_027568955.1 of Erythroxylum tenue. Taxonomy (NCBI): domain Eukaryota; kingdom Viridiplantae; phylum Streptophyta; class Magnoliopsida; order Malpighiales; family Erythroxylaceae; genus Erythroxylum; species Erythroxylum tenue. The sequence continues at coordinate 25,694,034 of JAOSBM010000206.1, forward strand.
GTTGATAAGCAACATAAATGTACTTAACTTTTTGACAAAATTTGAGAAATTATACGGAACCACCAAGCTCATCACAATCGAGGGATCTTAATAACCTATCACCAAAGTATAATCAAGGTACATCATACTTTTAGCTCAAATCATTTTATTCATTTGATGGTTAATATTAAACCAGACCTTTATAGAATTGGTATAATTTTTACATATCGAGCTAATCATGAGTTCATAAAGAATTCCCTATAGTTTAACATCTCAACTTTAAGTTCCTTAATAAAAGACCCTTAGATAGCAATAGATGACTTTAATAACATCATTCTAGCTTAAGAGACCAAAGATGAAAGGATTACTAACAAACTAAGAAATGATGATGTGCTCAAATGTATTAATGATGTAAGTTTAACATACTTAAGGTTTGAGGGATCTTATTTCACATAGACCAACAAAGAAGGGGGAAGTTAGATTATAAGGAAGAAGTTAGATTGAGCATTGGTAAATCCTCTGTGGCTCTTAAAATTATCCAATAGAAGTTCTCTTTTCCACTCTTTTTTATGTTCTAACCACTCTCTCGTCAAAGTAAGTTTTTATGTTAAAAAAAGCATAGTAAAAACCCTATTTAGGTTCAACAAGTTTATGTCTAATTTAGAAGGGTTTGAAGAGACAATCAAGACAGTTCTTAATGCTAAAATAGAAGGCTATAAATCTTACAAGTGTGCTAGGAAACTTAAAGTTGTTTAAGTGAAGATAAAAAAAGCTTTATCAGGACAAGGATATAAACACAAACTCTTACATTCACAAATTAAGAGAAAACTTAATTGCAATTTAAGATGCAATTAACCTTTAACATGGGAATGTAGACCTTAAGGCATATAAGAAAATGGGTCTTTCTTGTATTCTCAAGCTCTAGAGAATTACCACTCATTATTAAGATAGAAGGCACGCGTTAATTGGATAAAAGATGGAGATAATAACACCAAGTTCTTCTATATTGCAAATCTTAGTGGAAGGAAAGCCAAAATAAGATATGTTCCTTGATAAAAAGTGATGAAAACATTATCAAAGAGTACAAGGAGATTAAAAAGGTGTCTATAGATTATTCAAGAACCTCCAATATTTGCGGTTCTCAAATGCAGGCAATCAAAGTATTCATACCTATCTCTTAATAGCAGGAGGAGGAACTCACTACTTTAGACATTAAATAACTTTTATTTAAGATGAATCAAGATAAAGCTCCATACCCAAATTGGTTTAGTGGATTCTTTTTTTTTAAATCCTAAAATCTAATAGGTACATGATAATAACTATGGTATTGGAAATTTTTGTGGGGGTAAGCTTCTTAAAGAATTAAACAAATCATTTGTTTTCCTCATTCCCATGAAGTTGAATGTCAAAAATCTTAATAATTTTATATTGACAGTTTGTTACTAAAAAGGCATTGGCAAATTTAATTGATCTTATTAATGTATACCACGAGTTCTTATTATATTATAGCATATAACTTATTTGTAGGCTAATGAGCTCTTATTTGGAGGAGTATAAAGGAGCTAAAGGTTGAAGACAAGGAGGAAGCTACTATTTATGAAGAGAAAGAAGAGAAGATGAAGAAAGATGAAGACGAAGAGCCAAATAAGGTGGCTATTGAGAAATTATCGGCAGTTAAGTGGAGAGCTCCTATTTTCCATAAAACAAATCATCAGAGTCAATTAATGATCTAGGGAGTTTTATTATTCCTTATTATATTGATAATTTATTACTAAAAAGGGTGTTAATGGATTTAGTTAGGATTTTTAATTTGATATCATATATGATTATATTGAAATATAAGGTCTATTTTCAAGATAAAGAACTCTTATTTGGAGGAATAGAGAGGAGTTAAAGGTTGAAGAAAAGGAGGAAGCTACTATTTAGGAAGAGGAGAAAGAGGATGAAGAAGAGGAGGAGCCAAATAAGGAGGCTATCAATAAATTATTGACAGTCATCTTAACTTTAAAGAGCTCCTACTTTTCATAGAATAAATTGTCACACTCAATCGGTGATTTAGGGGGTTTTATTATTTCTTGTTATATTAACAGCTTGTTACCAAAAAGATCATTAATGGATTTACTTAGTATTATTAATTTGATATTATATGTCCTTACTATATTGCATCATGTGGTCTATTTATAGGCTAATGAGCTCTTATTTGAAGGAGTAGAGAGGAGCTAAAGGTTAAAGAAAAGGAGGAAGTTATTTTTTAAGAAAAGAAGGAAGAAGCAAAAGAGTTAAATAAGGAGACTATCAAGAAATTATTAACAAACATATTAAGTACAGCGAGCTCCTACTTCTCTCTAAAAAAAGTTATAGTTAATTGATGATATAGGGGTTTTATTATTCCTTATTATATTGATGATTTGTTACTAAAATGGGCATTAGTATATTTACCTGGTCTTATTAATTTTGTATCTTATTTCCTTATTATATTATAGCATGTAGCATATTTGTAAACTAATGAGCTCCTATTTTGAGGAGTAGAAAGGAGCTAAATCTTGAAGAAAAGAAGGAAGTTATTGTTCAAGAAAAGAAGGGAGAGGAGAAAGAGTTAAATAAGGAGGTTATCAAGAAATTATTGACTAATATAGTAAGTACAAAAAGCTCCTACTTTTCTTATAAAAAACTATAAAGAGTCAATCGATGATTTAAGGGGTTTTATTATTCCTTATCATATTGATAGTTTTTAGCTAAAATGTACGTTAGCATATTTACTTGTTCTTATTATTTTGATATAATACATCCTTACATCATATGACATATTTGTAAGCTAATAAGCTCTTATTTGGAGGAGCACAAAGGAGCTTAAGTTTGAAGAAAAGGAAGAAGTTATTGTTCAAGAAGGGAAGGAAGAGGAGAAAGAGGAAGATGAAGAGAAGGATCTAAATAAGAAGGCTATCAAGAAATTATTGGCAAACATCATAAGAATGGAGAGCTCCTACTTTCCATAGAAAAAATTTTCAAGTCAATTGATTATAGATCTAAGTCAATTGATTGTAGCATATGGCCTATTTGTAGGCTAATGAGCTATTATTTAAGAAGACAAGTAGAAATAAGTTACTGATTATAGATCCAAGTCAAAGCAGAACTTGCTAAAAATTCTAAGTAAAAGACTCATAAAGAAGCAATAGTTAGGAGGTAACCTAATAATTAGTGTTTTTATTTTGACTGAGTAGCTTACAGAATTTTTATTAGTTATTTAATTATTTTCTAGTTCTACTTTTATAGTTCTAATTTTTGTGAGTTGATATTTGATGGAGTTTCGTAAGTTATAAAGGTAATATCATCCTGATGCATTAAAGTAGAGAAGATTTGACTAGCATTGGATAATTGTTAATGACACTGGACAAGGCTGAGAATCTTTTAATATCAGGGAAGTACCAGTTATCCTCACCTCCTCTTATTATTATTCATATTTTTCATTATTCTTGTGTGTTTTATACATTAAGGATAATATACAACTTAAGTGTGGGGAGTTACTTAGTAGTCAAGCTTGTCAATTTTGTTATAATTATCTTAATAATGAATAACTCAGAAATTAAAAAAAAAGATGTTGATTAAGATAATTCATTTTGAGTTTAGTTATGAACATGAATTGATTTAATTAGGAAAATAATTATAATTTTTATGATCAAGTTGATTCCAATTTATTTTATTCATTTTGATAATGGATACTTGATTATACAATAATACTTTGTGTATAATTTGTACATATTGAGTTAAATGTGAATTCTATTTTAGCATTTTCATTACCCTACATAGAAAAATAAAAAAGGAAAACATAGTAGTATGTGCATAAATGAGCTTAAATAATTTCATACCGTTAGCTTTATACTAATAAAAAGGTCAAAGCTAAAGAATGGTACTAGTAGCCATTTAAGATAATGACCTAATTAAGTATTTTGGGTATTTATGATATAGTGTTTACTATTATGTCAAAGGTCTTTATGACTTTTCAAATAAGCTTTTAAATATTTTTCGATGTTTAAATTATTTAAAGTTTCTAACATTTTTTCTTATGTGTTCAGTTTATGCATTGAATGGAATAGTAGGGATTGAGCTAAAATTTGAAGAATTATGGAGTGAATTGGATTGATTTGTAATGTGATGCAACTAACTAAGTACTTAACAATTCGTGTCCAATAACCTTTAGGTTAAATTAATGTGTGAAGTCTTATTTGTATGAGAAGTCTTCTGGATGCCATTGTCTTTATTGATTGTTTATTAGTTTAATATTTGTTCTAATTATTTAATTATGTTGATTGTTTTAGTTATTGCTTTAAATGTGAATTTGATCAATCTCCATCGCCATAATTTGTTAGACAAGATAATAGCTAGACAGTTAGTACTAGTAATTCTAGTTCTCATAGGATGGACCTATACTTGCTAATCCTAGCTATAACTACACTATACACTTTCAGTAAAACATCAATCAGTGACCAATGTCAAACATGTCTATGTTTTACACTTGTAAAATTATAAAATGTAACAGGCATTGTTACAAAGCAGAATAGGCACCAGAATCATAGTTTAGATACATAAGATTTTGTTATATGAGTTTTATTTCCTTGTTAAAATTTAGTTTTTAGGGTTTTATTCATATAACAGGCTTTCTTATTAATGTGATTAGGGATTTTACCATTGCTATTGATCAATCAAAAACCTTATAGATGTTTTCTTCAATCTTTAAGAGTAACTCTCATTTTAAGTTCCCTTAAAACTTGCGATCTTATATAAATTACTAGTGGCAATCAAACTCTAGAATCTTATCTCTCATTTCAATTTGTATCATTTTTTGTGATTTCATATTCATATTTTTGAATTAAACTTATCTCGACAGAATGGTCCTTGGTTTTGTTCATATTGATTTCAAATTGCACTATTATTGTTGGTAATGATCGTATCTTTATTTCTATTTATCACCTTTTCCTATATCAAAATCCATATAAGATAGTTCTAGGTGATTTCTTCATTAAAAATAAAATAATAATTGATTACAATTTTCTTAGTAGTATGATTAAATATTTTACAGGCTTTTGAATGATCACTATCTAAGAAAAATGCCTTCTCTTTTTTTCATCTAATTTGCTTCTATTGGAATATAGAATATAAGCATAAGTGAAACATTCAAAATTTCCACAATAATTAATTTCTGATTTGCGTCAACTAAATGCCTCTTTTAATATCATATTTTGAATCGAAAAAGTAAGGCTTCTATTCAAAATATGAACACTCCAACTGATTGCTTCTGGTTAAAATTCCTTTAGATTTCTATTTCTTGATAAGAGACTTCGCACTATGTTTTTTTAAATTTACCAATTAATTAATATATCAAAAATTTTACACCAATGTGAGTCATTGGAGTAATTATAAGTACACTATAGTAAAGCTACTTGGCATAATAGTTAAAAGGTTGTCCGTAAATCAACTAAGGGGGACACGTGTATTTCTAGTGCATTCATTCCTACTGTAAGACATACACATGCATTCCTCTTAAATGTAACCTCATCAGTGGTTCGTCACCTTCCATCTGCATACACTCTTTATCGAGGGTTAACAGTTGTTTGCATATGTGCTACTGCTTCTATGGTTCTAGAACATTGAGTTTCTTCTCCTTATTTTTAATCTATGTTGATGATTGTATAATTTTTCCTTTCACAAGTGAGTTTCATCTCCTTGGTTTTACACTATAGTTTTACACTACTGCTTCTCTTGCTAGGGTATATAGGCTATTGTAATTTGCCTTTTAATCCTATGGTATGCACAAAATTTAGCAAACTCCACAAAAATATATTTAATACTATGATTTGTGTATAACACCTTTACTAGAAAAAATATACCTCTTTTAAAACAAGAACATTAAATTTCTTAAGAACTTCAAAGGCCTTATAGTTTCTTCGCATGAATTAAACTTATGTTTTTCTATTAAAATCATCAACAAAGGTAAAATTATGGTTTACTAATACTAGAATCTAGACTTATAGGCTTACACAAATTAGAATGTACCTGTTCTAGTATCTTCTTTGCTTTCCATACCTTGCCTTTGGAAAATCTATATCCATGTTGCTTACTAACAGCATAATCCTCACACAAAACAAAGGGAGCATCAAATTATTGGAAACCAATCATTTTTTTCTTTTGTTGAAGAGTTTCCATCCCTAAAAAATTCAAGTGGCCCTATCAAAAATGCCAAATTCGTATTACATCTTTCAATTTCATAAGGAGACATGATTGCCTAATATTCTGCAAGTACAAAAGGAACTTTGATTTCTTAACATGTTAAAATTTTCTATTGGGCCTAATTTTGGATCCTTGATCTACCATTTTCCATCCTTAATAACAATCACATAACCCTTCTTTTCTAAATAATACACACTAAGTAAATTTGACTTCAAGTTTAGGGTATAAAGACATTAGAAATTGTCTACATTAATTTGCCATTTTTTGAATTTTACCTTTCCTCTTCACACAATCAAGACATGTGAATTGTCTCCAAAGCATCATTGTATCATGGAAAGATTCATTTAGCTCATTAAAAAATTGATATATCTCCACACATATAGCTGCTATAGGTTATGTTCAAGTACCATATATTTACATGGTTGTCCTATTTTAGGTAGAACACCATTAGTAAGGTGATTTCCTCTTTAGACGTCTATGCCAAATTTGATCTTACACTATACCATTTGCTTAAGTTAATGCAAAATTCTAAATGATAATGACCCAACTTATGAAAATTGAAAACATTCAACTTGAGATTATTTCTAAACCTAATAATCATTTTTAAATCAAGTCGGTGTTAGAGATTGGTTTAAATTTTCCATCTCATTATACATGTGTCACTTGATAGAGTTTATTGCTTTATGATTATGGTTCTATACTTTACATCTTCTTGGATTGGTTTACCCTCTTATTCCTTATATTTTTTCCTTTTCCTTTCCATTAGCCATTATCATATCCAATTCCCTTGGATTAATTGTTGCTTGTAGTGCTTATTGTTCATTGTCCTACTTAATGATATTCTGTTTTTTATTTACAAGGAATTTACACCTCATTTATATTGACTATATCCAAATCATAAGAATTTTTGGCTAACAAATAACAAAACTAAACTTTTATGTCATTGATTGAAGTAGCTTTTCAATCATATCCATATCCTCCATATTTTTGTCATGGATATGTAAGTTGTTTACAATTACCAATTTCTTAGAACAATAATCTACAGATGACTCCTTATTCTTTATCTACAAAGTTCTAAACTCGGCACAAAGATGTTGTAGTTGCTGCTTCTTTTCTCTTGCATTCCTTTGATATTTCTTCTTCATGGAATCATGTATTTGTTTACTTATAGGTTTATGGAGAATCACTTCTAAAATGGAGTGGTAAATTGCCTAGAAAAGGTTTTTTTTTTCTTGAGATCTTTCATCATTACCCATTAAGTGCTATCTTTGCATATATGTCAGGGTTGCTACTTCAACTACATCTGCAAAACCATTTTTAACGATGTACCAATTAGGGTTGGCAATATGCAGGACCAAGTCTAAAACTACATGTGCCTGATATAAATCCTTTTACAAACGATTCAATTCTGACTTGAATCTTAATTGAGCCTAGCTCATGCTGCTTAAGTCTGAACCTAATCAAATTTTGAGTGGCCTAAAGCTCGCTTAATGTTTAAACTGTTTAGCTCCCTACCTGTTCTAGCCTAACCCATCAAAGCTTTAATTCATACTTATCATCATCGACCCCTCTCCTTCGCCAAAGATCCAAACTTTATTTCATTAGATAACAATTGCATTCTAGTTCAACCTTGCTCCTTTTATGGCTCCCATTGCTTGGAAAATTCAATTAACCCCTCAATTCTAATTGATAAGTACCGATAATAGTCACAATAAAATATAGATAAATTGGAGAAGACAAAGATGGAGATTTGAACAAAATAGAGTATCTTATTGTAATACCCCATTTGTAAGATGAAACTAGAAAAGTTGGAGGGCCTTTGGTTTGTTATGATGCGATTCGAGAGCTTTTAAAGCCATTCTTCTCCTTACAATGGCCTAGCTACTAATATTTGTTAACAACAAACAAAGATAAGTACGACGATTGAGAGGAGAGAATAGGTGAATTAGGGATAATTAATATAGAAGTCAAGCTTTATACCAAGTCAAACCACGAAGCTTGAGCTCTAGTCGAGTTTGAAGATAAAAATTCTTTTATATATAAAAAGATTAAACTTGATTCTAAATCTGATTAAATCAAATTAAGTCTATTAACTTATGGATATGTTGGGTCGGGGTTAGGTTTGGGCCCTTT
>JAOSBM010000206.1:25770240-25783402 GCA_027568955.1 Erythroxylum tenue
ACATGATTTAGTTGGATCCACGAATTTGGGCCTGGTGTAAAGTCCAGATTATTTTATCAGGCTCCATATCTTAACAACAAGGTGGCCCAAGCATGGCCGTGGAGGTGACGGCTAGGTTGGAAGTTGTAGGTGAGCCAGTCCCGAGTCGGTAAGGCGAAGAAATCAATCAGGGACGTGGGCATAGGGAAAAGGCGCCAAACTTGACGAGCTTTCCTGCAATCCCTGATGACATGCAGAGAATCTTCCTCTAAACCACAACAATAGCAAGTGGCATCGGAAGTACACTGGATCCGGACCCGATGTTGGTTGGTGGGGAGCCGCTCGTGCGCCAAGAGCCAAAGGAAGGATCGAATGCGTTGGGGGCCCGGCCACGACTAGATAGCCTTCCAAACCGCATGACCCGGAGCATCGGCATGGCCCATGATCATGTTGTACGTGGAAGCAACTGAGAAATGCCCTGTAACTGTACGGCCCCAGATAATTTGATCCGATCTGAGCTCCGGGTGGGGAGGGAACGCGTCGGTGATCATTTGGTAAATATGAGGCGAGAGGTAGGGTTGGAATTTATGCTCCAGCCAGTTCCCGTCAGAGTCAATAAAATGACAGAGCCGAAGAGGCAACAAGGAACCGGGAATCGGGAGAATAGCCTGGGAGTGAAGGGGGCCGATGCCATCCAGCCAAGGATCTAACCAGAAGCAAATACGGCTGCCATCGCCGATCATCCATTGAATGCCTTGCATAACTTGGGGCCAAGTAGCCTGTATGCTTCGCCAGATCATGGAGCCTCCCGTGGTGCCAAGGGAGGGTGGGAGAGTAGTGACATCGGCGTGATACTTAGCTGCGAGAACTTGAACCCATAAAGAATGAAGCTGGGTAAGCAGCGTCCAACCTAATTTAGTGAGAAACGCATCGTTAGTTTCCCGAATACGCCGGAGACCGAGGCCGCCTAACTCCTTAGGCTGACAAACTGCCTCCCAGTTGACGAGGTGAATCTTCTTGGACCCATGGGTGGACCCCCAGACAAAAGTCCGCATAAGCTTTTCTAACTCGTCACAAAGGCTGCGGGGAAGGTGAACGGTTTGCATAGTATAACTAGGCAGCGCAGCGATGACAGACTGGGCTAAGGTAATGCGGCCTGCCAAAGACAGAAGACGAGCAGACCAACCGGTGAGCCGTTGTTGAACCTGGTCCAGAATATGTTGATACGTGCGACGGTTGACCCGGTCATGAAGGAGAGGGACGCCAAGGTACCGACCAAGATCATGGGTCTGCGGATAACCGAGGCCACTGCTTAAACTGAGAGTCGTCTGAGAGGAGAGGTTGCTGGAAAAGAAACTCCGAGATTTAGCGCGATTGATACGCTGGCCAGAAGCCTGGCAAAAAGTCTGTAACACGTCCGTAATGACAGCCACCTGAGGGAGGGAGGCTTCAGAAAAAAGGATAAGATCATCTGCAAAGAACAAGTGGGAAAGGGGGGGACCTTGTCTGCTGAGGCGGATAGGAATCCAGCGACCGGAGGAAACCGCGCTCGAAATGGCATGTCCTAACCGCTCCATGCACAGCACAAAGAGGTAAGGCGAGAGAGGGTCGCCCTGACGAATACCACGGGAAATGGAGAACTCCTCACTCAGATCACCATGCCATTGCACTTGGAGGGAGACACTGGTGACACATTTTATGATAAGACTGATCAGAGAAGACGGAAGGCCGACGTCAATAAGAGTATCGTGGATGAAAGCCCAAGAGAGCTGATCATACGCTTTCTCCAGGTCCACTTTTAAGGCCATAAACCCTTTGCGCCCCGTTTTTCGTTTCATGGAATAGATGACTTCCTAGGTGATAATAATATTATCAGTGATAAGGCGCCCAGGGACAAAGCTGCACTGAGTAGGGGCGACCAGGGTATCTAGATAGGGTCGGAGACGACGAACAATGATCTTAGTAATAGCTTTATAAAGCACCGAACATAAGGCAATGGGCAAAAATTGCATGATTGAAGTGGGGGACGGAGTCTTAGGTATGAGAACCATAATGGTACGATTAAGAGCGGTCTCCCAGATCTCGTGACGGAAGATTTTGTGAAGGAAGGTAGACACTGAGGGGCCGACAGTATCCCATTGGGACTGGTAGAAAAGAGCAGTATAACCGTCGATCCCCGGGGCCTTGTTGGGGGCCATACTAAAGAAAGCAGACTTGATCTCCTCCGGACGAAGAGACTGACAGAGATCCTCTGAGGCTTGTTGGGGAAGGCCGGGAAAGTGACCCCGGATGGCCCAGGCAAGGGGTTGATGTGGTTCCGCCTGATACACGTGCTCAAGGTAGTGAGCAGCATGCCGCCTGAGGTCCGCAGGGTCGGAGAGAATGGTTCCGTCAGGAGTAGCCAGGGACTCAACACGGCCTTGTCTGTGACGAGATTTCGTGATCGCATGGAAATAGCTGTGGATCGCATGTCATAATTGTAAGCCCAATAAGCTTTTTGATACGATGAAGCCATCTTTTACCCAATTTTGGCATTACGCTTTATTCTGAAAGTTCAACGGAGTGAGTACAAAAGTACAAGCAGTCGTGGCCTTGCTAAGCATGTAAATTAAACTGCAGATAAAAAAGGAAAAATTTAAAAGGCTGGTCTTTTTCCCTAACCCCTAACCAGACAACCTCAAACATCCTGAGCTTCTTGTCCAATTTCAATGCCTCTCTGAACTCCAACAAATGGACGGTCTTGCTCTCACCACCGCAACAACTATCTCCTGCCATTCATCTGTTAGCAGGTTGCTGTTGTTGCCTTCAAGACCATGTAGAGTGGGGAGAATAAGAAGCCGTAGAAGAAGGGAGTTGATAAGGTTTCCTAGAAGAACTGGGTTTTATGTTTTGGCTGCGAAAGAGGAGGAACACCCCAAGTTCGACCCGATTGATCAAATGGAGCTCAAGTTCGGTCAGTTGCTGGGGGAAGACCCCAAGCTCACCCTTGCCAAGGTTGGTGATTTGTTTTATTGTTGTATTGGGTGCTCAATTAAGATAAGGTTAAAATTATCTCTTTCGTCCAATAACTGCAGAAGGATTAGTCCTTTTTTGGTTTGAGAATGGAAATTTTGGTGTTCTTGCAACTTATATATTTTGAAACTCGTATATCTTTAGTTTAACTGTGGTACATGATTTGTGATTTTGGTTGCTCAGATAATGGCCCGAAAGTCGAACCCGGATGTTTCTTATCTTGAGGTTGAGAAGTCTTTTTACAAGAACAAGGGCACGATTTTGAAAAGGGAGGAGCTTCCTTTTGATGTCTCGAAGGACAATAAAGGGACAAATTCATCGGATGGTTTGAATTTGGTCCGTCCGGTTCCAAGGGAAGGAGTTAAGTTTCAAGCTGAGAATGAGCCAAAAACTTCTGAGATAAGGAAATCAACCCAATTAGATAGAAAAGCTGTACATAATATTAATTTAAAGCGCAGTGTACCTAATGTTATATTAAGAAAGCCAACTATTTTTGTTGAGGATGATGTGGAAGATAAGCCATCAAGGTCAAGGGTGAGAATGAAACCAAATTTGAAATTGAAACTGGGGAGTGATCAAACAAAGGAGAGGTTTAGTGATATGACATTGTTGAGGAAACCTGAACCAGCAATTGTCAGAACGTCCCAGGAATCCTCTAGTAATGTGGAAGCAGGATTAACCACAGATAAAAAAGAATCAGAGGATCAGTACAGTGGGTTTACATTATTCAAGAAACCTGAACATAATGATCTTCAACAACCTTCACAAATTGAGGAGCATTCAATCTTGAAGGAACAAAAGCTAGAAGATCAACCCATCGCTGGTAATAGCCTATGCTAATTTTTAAAGACTTTTTTACAATTGAAATTTAGTAGGATGTTTATAAATGGTGTTGTTAGCTTCTTTGTATAACTATTTTTCTTTCCTTTTTATTCTTTTGGGTAATGATGCTTGGCTTGTTTAAACTGGAGATCAAACTCTAAAATTTCACAATTTTATCCTCTGGGAGAAAAATTTAGTGCTAGTAGTTAGAATAGTAAAATAATGAATTTTATGTCCATTTCAAAGAAATGCAGCATCAGGAGGCAATTAACATTGGGCCAACTGGGGTAAAAGCCACTCCAAATGAAAGTTCAGATCCAAATTTCGATAATCCCCATGTTAAATTCTCTCTGGATACTGCTCTACAAGGGAAACCCCAGAGGTATTTAAGGATGTATTAGAGTTCTTCGTTAGCTTTAGAACATTTGTGCTTGTTTATTATTTCTTTATACATATTGTTCTCTCCTGATGTGTTTTTGTTACAGGTTAGACCTGCCTATGAACGTGACACAATCAGCCAGTGTAAAACAGACAGTTCTGAGAAATGCTGGTGGTCTAGAGGAGCAGCCTTCGCCATCACCTTCGGAGGTCAGGGACATTATGAATTTGTCAAACCTTCTACTATATTAGGTATCAATATTGCAGGTTTTGATTCTGGTTTTTTTAAAATTTGTAGGATGCTGGTTGGGCCATGGCAGAGCATCTGGTCAAAACAGGAGATAGGGTGGAAGTGGAGTTGATAAGTTCCAGTGCAAGAGGTTTTGTCGTAAGTACTTTAGGTGGAGATTTTTAACCTGCCCTTGGCTTTTGTTTCTACCCCCATGTGGGGACAGTTTAGCAATTTTTTTCTCACTACATTGTTGTTGATGGACAATAAAAATTTACAGGTGTCTCTTGGGTCACTGGTGGGGTTTTTGCCATATCGTAATCTAGCTGCAAAATGGAAGTTCTTGGCTTTTGAATCGTGGTTGAGACAGAAGGGCTTAGATCCATCAATGTACAAAAAAAGTTTAGGAATTACTGGAAATTATGATGCTTTTGAGAAGAGCCCTTTGGATTCAAGCATAGATCCAGAAACTGACAGGAAACTTTGTGGAAAAATTACACCAGATATGAACTTGGAAGATCTTTTGAGGATTTATGACCAAGAGAAACTCAAATTTTTGTCCTCCTTTGTTGGTCAGGTATGAAGGAATTGCTATATTTAAGTCTTGAGTTCTAGTTGCTTCAAATTTGATCTAATTATTTTTTATGCAGAAAACAAAAGTGAAGGTGGTCACGGCTGACCTAAAATTGAGAAAGCTTATAGTTTCTATGAGGGCAAAAGAAAAGGAAGAGTTTGTTGAGAAAAAGAGAAACCTGATGGTATGTATCCATATCCAGTTGCCAGATGCTTTGAAGTTATTGTAAATCCTCTGCTTTCAATACTTGCAACCAAAATTTGACAATTTGATCCGAGAATGCTTGTACTGTTCTATTAATTAATAAAATTCATTACTTTTCGGAAAAAAAAAACTTACCACCAAATTCTGAAAACTAGTTAGGATGATTTGAAGTTTGACAGTTACTTACTATTTATTTTATGTTCATTATTGTCAATTTTACTATGGCAGTTGCGAGTCCAATAACTAGGATGAATTATAAAATGGTTTATTTTGGAATGAAACTTATTCGCCCTTGTCAAAAATTTTCAGAAGATAAAAAACCAAGCCTTATAATATACTAGTCTAAGGCTTGGAGTCATGTAATTTAAATACCTAATGTTCATTTTAATGTCTGATACATGTTGGGTCCTCAAGCTCTTCTGGTGCTTGTTCTTGCAGGCTAAACTTCAGCTCGGAGATGTTGTGAAATGTTGTATCAAGAAAATTACTTATTTTGGCATTTTTGTTGAGGTGAACTAATTATCCAGTATCTTTCTATTGTGAATTGAAGATTATTGTGGATGATGCTTAGAAGCAATTATTAATAGCATGTCTAGGTGTCATGATAATGGTTTTCTAAAATGTCGTTGGTGGTTATCAATAGATTGTAGTTTCATAAGATTGGGGCATCGTTGTCTAAACTCTATATGTTGTCATCATGTACTTTTATGAAAATAGCAAGTATTAGATTCATGGTTAGAGTTTCTAGTACTATCATAACTTGAACATACTGATGCCAGGTTGATGGCATACATGCACTGATTCATAATACTGAGGTATCATGGGATGCCACTTTGGATCCTGCATCATATTTCAAAGTTGGCCAGGTATATAATTGTCCTTTCTTTTAATAATGATCTTTTATGGATCTTTATATCTGGTTTCCTTAAGCTGTTAGCTTTTTTCTACTGCCAAAAGCACATCATAGTAATTGCATATTCTGCACTGTGAAAGCTTTAGCTGTTGCCAATTTATTCCCTTTTTTATTAGTTGGATATTCAGTATAAGTGCTTTTTGATGGTCAACTTGACTAGATGCTTTCCATATGTTGGTTACTTCTTTTGTACTAATCTTTCCATCTTGTTTGTATATTAACATAATCTTTGTGATCCTAGATTCTGGAGGCAAAAGTTCACCAACTAGATTTTACACTTGAACGTATTTTCTTATCATTGAAACAGATAACGGTAACTCAGACTAATTTCTATTGCAAGCTAACAATTTTAACTTCTATGCTAAATATGTTGCTTATCTTTCTTGTTGGCAGCCAGATCCCCTGATAGAAGCCTTAGAATCTGTTGTTGGTGACCATGGTCCCTTGGATGGTACATTACAAGCCGCAGAAGCAGACACTGAGGTTTTGCTTTCACTCTATTGATAAGCTTTGTTGTGCTTTCTTCATAATGGTTGTAAAAAAGCCCTATTAGTATTGATATTCGCCATGCTTTCTGAATCCTGAGAATTTTAACTAGGGGGTTCCTGAAATAGATGCGTGAAAAGGTTCTCCACATACTTTCTGAAATTAAGGGGCGAGAAAACTTGTTTGATTTAAAATAACCTGTGCTAATAATTGCTGAGTTCAGCTACATATGGATCTTCTGTGCTGTTCACAGCTCAGATAAAGGAAAGTACTAGCGTAATAGTAGATAAATAACTTCAAAATTATTCTTTTTATCCAGTATATTACAGTGACATAAAGCGCAACTATTATGATTGAGTTCAAGCAGTATTGTTCAACTGCAAGAAAGCAATCAAGATTCTCTTAAATGTCCTCATCTGTGAATGGAAATTTGGTCCAAATTTAATAAGTTGTGATGCTAGGATATGAACTAGTGAAAACATACATATTTGATGGCGGTGAGCGGTATTAAATCAGTAACAGAATTCTCCTAATGATAGGTATTTGAGCAACCATAATGTGGCTACCACATTCGAGTCCTAAACCTTGTTACTTGGTGACTTCCATGCCAATCTGTTGAAGTATTCTGCTATTTTATAAGCTTTCTCTGCTACTTATGGGAAACTTCTGATTTCTCTTTGTGGATGTGGGATTGATATGCATCACATTTGCTTTATATCTTCATCTGCTGGTAGGTATAGTCAACACCATTCCTGATCTTTCAATTTTCTTGTTCATACAGTGGGATGAAGTGGAATCCCTTATTAATGAACTTCAACAAATTGAAGGGATTCAGTCAGTGTCCAAAGGCCGATTTTTCTTGAGTCCAGGTTTAGCTCCTACGTTTCAGGTATAGCGACTTGAATGATTAAATTTAACACAATTGTCAATGGTGAGTTGCAAATAATTTCTTTATTTGCTTGAAGAACTAATTCTATACTTGACATGGATCCTTACTAGTTAATTTTCTTTAATTGGTAATATGGTAATTAGGCAGTCCTATTCTGCTAAATCAATGTGTCCTATCATATTTTGAAGTTCAGCCAAAGAGCGTCCCTGTCCTATCTACTTTGATATATGGATGTGAATACTCATAACTGCCAGGTGAATAAATCCACACAGGTTGAAAAAATGTCATGTAGCCCACCAAATAGCTATGCGGGCTGTCTCCAATCCATCTTACCTAGTCTGTGATTTGGTGCTTGGTTCAAACTCTCATAATTCTTTAATCTTGCTGATTTTAATGTTCATCTTCTTTGAGATTGGGATTCGGAAACATGACTGACTGAACCTCTTTTACAGTAGCTTTTTTTCCTAAACCATGAACAAACTGCTCTGAACTCCTTGATTGTGATAGTTTGTAGTTACTAATAGCTATCCACAAAATTTATAATGTCTGCTAGATTCTTATTCTGATCCAAGCTTTCATGTTTGCAATATTCTTGTTATGATCCAAGCTTCCATATCTGTTAGATTTTTATTTTGATCCAAGTTTACTGTCTGCCGCAGGTATATATGTCATCAATGTTTGATAATGAATACAAGTTACTTGCTAGATCTGGAAACAAAGTACAAGAGGTAACAGTTAAAGAAAATTGCTATCTTTTAGACTTCTGCGTATCTAAACAAAGATGCTTCCATCATCCCTGCTTGCTCCTCTGACTTAATCTTGAGTTTTTTACTTCTCTGACTTGATCTAATTGTAAACTGCAAACCGAATAGTTAAATAACTGACTATTCCACAAGCACTTTGCAGAATCCAAAATTTTAAGATAGTACTCTACATTTGACACAGGTTATAGTTCAAGCTTCATTGGACAAGGAAGAAATGAAATCGACAATTTTATCGTGCACCAACAGAGTGGAGTAGCTTAGCTGGATTGTAGGTTCCCTTGATATCCCTACTAAGCCTGCTTTTGGAAGAGTTACCACATTGCTTGCTCAAGTCTGCAGGTTGGACGTTGTTTCTGATGAGTAAAAATGATGATGAGTTGTTGTCGGTGCTCTCTTTCTTGTACTTGCCTAGGGTTCGGATGATTGAAATTAGGGAAGATGGATTAAGTACTTGCCTTATAAGGCTGCTAATCAGAGCATCAATCATAGAGAAAATATTATCTGATCATTGTTCCAATGTTATAATGGTGTCATATTGTAAAAATAAGTGTAGTTCATGTTACAAGAAATGTTTGAAACACTCTTTTTCAACCGTGAACGCTCAGTGGTCAGAAAATTTTGGTAGCTGTATGAATTTGACCTCATCGTCATTCGTCTTCTAAAGTACATTGAAGCACATTTATTTGTTTAAGCAAATGAAGGGGTCCTAACTTCTGGCTGTTTGCCTTTCCACTGGCCACTGGATAAGAAAGTCCAAGTCCCGAACAGACCAGCAGTTGTGGTGTACCATCGCACAAAACTTAAAAAGAGTGGTATTTAATGTTCCGAAATAATTGAAGTAAAATGCTTGCAGAGATTAATCCTTATATCTGTATTTTTGTCTCATTTTTTTGGAAGAACCAAGTAGCCATAAGACCCTTCCTAACTCTGATTTGATGTACTCCTACCGATTCATAATAAGTGTCGTTTTAGATAGATTTTAATTATTCAAAATAAGTGTCGTTTGTGACTTTTTATGCATATTTATAACTTTATTTCTAAAATTACTCTTTAATTTCTCTCATATCTTAATTACACAGATTATGTTTTCAAGGTATTTTAACATATAATTAATAAGGATATATCAGATATTTCATTAACTTTCTTAATAAGTGTGCATTTCTCTAAATCGACACTTATTATGAATCGTAAGGAGTACGTATTAGTTGATACCAACACCTACTTTTGTCTTAGAAGTTATGTTTGGTTCCATTTCTTAACCAGACAAGAATTAAAACTCAGAATATTAAAAAGTAAGGTGGCTTTAAGCTAACGGGAATAATAGGTAAAGTGCCCACAAAAACTATCTCTTCCCGTACATTGACCATCTTAGATTATTAGGAGATAGATTTTGTGCGAAAGTGGTCAATACGACCACAGAGCAAGTACCCGTCTTCAGTTACCTGGATGTAGTCGTGTCGTGTCTGGTCATAACCCATTCCGAACCATGTGCAAGCTGTCTTTTTTATCTTTCCCAAAATACCTTCTCTTCATGTATCTGATCTCTCGCTTCACCTGTGACTCCCTACCAGCTTGCCTTCTTCTCTATCTGGTTTTCCTTTGCTTGTAGTGCAAGTGCCAATGTCTTTTCAGTAATAGCTTCTGACACTCCTTTCAGCTCTCTGTTCCCTTTTCTTCTTCCTCGTTTTTGCTTTGAGCGGAAGCTTAACGACAGAGAGAGAGAGCTGAGAACTGAGAAAGAGAAGTATGGGTGTCAGCCCCAGCAACTTTGTCATTAGATGGATCAACTTCTTCACCATGGTATGCGATGTTATTGGTTGTTTTAATTTCTTTATTCTAAGCTTTCTGGGTCTTTTCCTGCTCTACATAGTTAATTGAACGTTCTGAATATCTGCTACATTTCCTGGTTGATACGAGTTGCTTGATTGATTCAAAAATTACTCGTAAGTGGACTTGCTTCTCTTGGTGTGTTGTAACAGGTGCTTCATTTTCTGGGGGGCTAAGAAGTTGCTTTCTTTTTCAGTAGTTGTCGTCCATTCTTGTTAAGCTGTCATTTTGTTATTCTCTTTGGATTCGCGTTCTGGATTGTTGTCCGACTTTGTTATATTGGTAATTGTTTTACCCAAAAAGTTAAGACCTCCCCTCTTTTTCTCTTTTTGGAGCGAAAGTTTAAATCTTTTTCTTGTGATAATATCCTGTCCAGCTGAAGCTTTAGTTGACAGAATGAGTAGCTCTGCTCAGAAATTTAGTATGCATCGATATTTTAGCTCAGTTTGAAATTAAACTACAGGGGTATCTGGTGAATGAATGGTGCTAAGCCTTCTATCTCTTTAATTGGCGTTGCATAATTTTGTATTGTAGCCATGGAAGTGACAGTAAAAATCCATGAATGCGAAGTCTTCTAGCTTTCTTTTGACAAAATAACAGTATTGTCATTTTGTTAGCTCTTAGCTCTAGGCATCATAATTTTTGGGGTATGGATGAGTACTCGTCATGACAGCTGCCGAAGGTCTCTCACTCTTCCTGTATTGGCCCTTGGTGCGTTCATCCTAATAATGTCAGTGCAAAATATCCTCCTATATTCTTATGAATCATTTTTCTTTCTTATTATATTCAACTTCTATTCATACTTTAAAAAGTTACTATCATTCTCTTTGCCAGAGTCCATCCACACTGCCCAGAAAATAACAGTTGATTTTCTTGTAGATCATTAATTGGCTTCTTGGGAGCATTGAAGAAAAGCTGTATACTGTTGTGGATTGTATCCTTTTGATCCAAAATTTCAATCTTTAGTTCTTGAGATAAGCATTGCCTTTCGACTGTGTATTTCATTCCTTTACCTAGTGGGGATCCCTTGACTTCTTACTTTCAGTATTTGATTATGCTGTGCGTCATATTGGTGGCAATTCTAGCTTTTACAGTATTGGCGTAAGTCTCTTGCCTGCTTATGATGTTTGTTGGAATTTCTCTGTTGTAACAACTGGTTTTCTTCTGTAACAATAGAGTGACAAGTCAAAATAGAATGGTTCAGTAGCAAATTTAGGCTAAGTTTTGTCTTCAAAATGCAATCAATGATATATACCAAAGACTGTAATGCTCTGTAGTAGATATGATCAGGCTACCAGGTTCTGTTAAACGCTTGTGTGGATTAGTTCTGTTATATTTTGATGTCATGTTCTCCACAAGCTATGTATGGCATCTCATATTGTCCGTGTCAATGTTGATGAGCCAAATTGGAAGATGGAAATCAGCTAGTTACATAGGATTATGTTCTTTCCCCTTCTAACAAATGATAAGTAATTTGGTTGATCCTTACCTTTAAAAATTCAGTAGCGAGATAGTTGGACACTTTGGTTATTCACAGATTGTCTATTATGTTCTTTTATATCACTAATGACTATACATGTTTGGCCTTCCCTTTTAGGTTTATTATAACAAATAATGGATCCGGGCATAGTGTTCCTGGTTTGAGGTAAGAGAACATGCTACCTTGAATGTAAATGCAGTCATTTGATGATTTAGTTTTTTGGCATCTTCAAAATCTGTTGCAGTGTGCTAGGGGAAATACAAATAGACGAGAGAAAGCATTAGCCTATGTAGCAGGTTAAGTTTTAGCAATGTGGATAAATTTGGTGGTGCTACTAACATGCTTTTTTGTGGTCAGATACAAAGAGTATCAACTTAAGGATTACAGCTCATGGTTTCTTAAACAGGCAAGGACCCCCACAGTATTGCATCGATGCATTTGATATAATTTTATCTTAGATCTTACATTTATATCTATGAATTGAGTTATCATGCTATGGCACTGGATTTTGGTCTTTACTTCAGCTGAACAATACCCATAACTGGAAGCACTTGAGGAGCTGCCTTGTAAAATCTGAGGACTGCAATAACCTATCCAAAAAATATAAGGTCTTTTGTTTTATGCCTTTTAACTTCTGATTGATCATCCCTTTTCATTACATCACTTCTTGTTTTCTGGCTTCTTGATGGCAGACTCTCAAGCAGTACAAGTCAGCAAAGTTAACTCCTATTGAAGCCGGTTGCTGTCGACCACCATCAGAGTAGGCATCTTCAGTAACCTCTTTTCCATGCCCCGATACAGTAAATTTAGTATTATATGAAATGACTAACTCATATGTTTTCCATGTTTGTTCTATTCATGTTATTTCTTTTTCACTTAATTGAACTTCCTACCACAAAAGCTATAGACAATGATTTGAAGAATTGTTCCAAGTGTATATTCCTTTGATTTTGATTTGCTTCTTAGGTGTGGCTATCCAGTCATCAATGCATCATTCTATGATTTGAGCTTCCAACCAATCAGCTCTAAGCATGATTGCAAGCTTTACAGAAACTCCCGGACTGTCAAATGCTACAACTGTGATTCCTGCAAGTAAATTCCATCACTTTGTCTTATCTTTATTTCTTTTATCTTTTGCAATTATATATGTTTCTTTAAATTTATGTCAGGGCTGGAGTAGCACAGTACATGAAAATTGAGTGGAGAGTGGTTGCAATCTTTAATGTCATTCTATTCGTTGTTTTGGTGAGTCTACTGTAGTCTCTGGCTATGTCATCACTTAATTGATAAGGAGTCTTCCTTGATTTGTCCTATTTGCTAAAAGTATTTATCTTCGTTAAATTGTCTTTTCTTCAACTGTGCATGCAGTCTATGGTTTACTTTGTGGGATGCTGTGCAAGACGAAATGCTACTGCAAATCGCTTGAAAGCTTGAAAGAGAGAACTTATTATTTGGGTGAACTGAAAAAAATGAGCTTGTGTACATGATGGTTTATGTAATGGAGTGAAAGTTTACAACCAGAAATATTTGTTTTCAGTAGATTGATTGATGTTATGCATTCAGTATGATCCGGCCATTTTATCTCCACTAACCATATGTATACAG
>JAOSBM010000206.1:25858733-25869085 GCA_027568955.1 Erythroxylum tenue
GATAGATTACCTCAAAATCCAATCCCAACAACTTAGCTTGCCAACATTGTTGATCTATAGAAGGTATTCGCTTATCCAACAAGTGCTTCAAGCTTTTATGGTCGGTGTAGACCTTGAAATGCCTTCCGAGTAAGTAGTGTTTCCAATGTTGAATAGCCATAACCACTACCATAACTTCCTTCTCATAAACTGATTTAGCATAAGTGGATTCAGCCAAAGCCTTGCTGAAAAAAGCAACTGGACGTCCTTCTTGCACTAGGACTGCCCCTAATCCTCTTCCTGAAACATCACATTCTAGGGAAAATTCTTTGGCAAAATTAGGCAAAGCCAAGACGGGTGCTGAAGTCAACTTCTTTTTCAATTCATTAAAGGCTTCTTGAGCCTCATTATTCCAGCTGAAGCCATCCTTCTTAGTAAGTTTCGTGAGAGGTTTAACAACCTTTCCATAATCTTTAACAAACTTCCTGTAGTATCCGGTAAGGCCTAGGAACCCCCTCACTCCTTTGACACACTTAGGTATAGGCCATTCCAAAATACTTTGAATTTTTGAAGGATCCATTGACACACCTTCAAAGGAAATGATATGGCCTAGGTAATCCACGGATTTCTGCCCAAAAGTGCATTTCTTTTGATTGGCCACCATCTGATTATCCGACAGCAATTGTAACACACAAACTAGATGCTCCAAATGCTTATCCCAATCTGCACTATAAATCAGAATATCGTCAAAGAAAACTAAGACGAATTTTCATAAAAAGGGTCTAAAGATAGAGTTCATGGTAGCTTAGAATGTAGCCGGAGCGTTCATGAGGCCGAAAGGCATAACTAGATACTCATAGTGTCCCTCATGAGTTCGAAACGCTGTCTTATAGGTATCCTCCTCTCTAACTCTGATCTCGTGAAATCCCGACTTAAGATCCACCTTAGAAAAGTATCTAGCCCCATGTAATTCTTCCATCAATTCATCCACAACTGGTATTGGAAACTTGTCTAGAATAGTAAGCTTATTTAAAGCACGGTAGTCAACACACATCTGCCACGACCCGTCCTTTTTCTTAACAAGGATAACCGGACTTGAGAAAAGGTTGATACTATGTTTTATGACCCCAGCCTCCAATATCACCCGGATTTGCCTCTCGATTTCACCCTTATGATGATGAGCATGTCTATACAGGAGAATATTCACTAGTTCTGCTCCTTCCTTCAGATTAATCACATGATCATGATTCCTCCTAGGAGGCAGCACCTCAATGTCCTAGAAAACTGATCCAAACTTGCTTAAAATACCCTCCAACTTTTCATGCTGAACCTGATCCAAGGACCCTACCTTATCAGATAAGTTTCTACCCATTTTTAAAGACCATAACAGCCCTTCAATTTCCCATTCCTGATGCTTCAGAATCTACTAAAGTGCATGTAGAGAAGAAGTGTGCAGATTGATTCCTTGCAAGGTTACCTCAGTTCCCTTCCGATTAAAAGTCATATGCATATTTTTCCAATCGACCCGCACTATCCCCAGAGTTTCAAGCCATGCAACTCCCAAAATCAAATTAGGACCACCCGTATCAAACACATAAGCATTCAACCTGAACTCCTCCCCATTCAGCTCTAACTTGATTTCCCTATACACCCCTTGTGAGAAAGAGCAAAGACCATCACCCAATCTGACTCCGAAAGTTCTGGTCGGAGTAACAGCTAACTCCATTGCCTGAACCAATCTCTTAGACACAAAATTGTAGCTAGCTCCACTATCAATTAAAATAACAATAGGCATTTCATTCAACTTACCTATTAGAACCATTGATTTCGGGGGCGAACACTGATTTTCGTCTAACTCCCTGAACTCCACCGAATTGCACACCAACTCCCAATTTTCTTGTTGTTCTACTGCCAATGGTAACTCTTGATTGCTCTCTCCCTCTTCGGCTTCATCCCCCTCCCATACTATCAACCTATACTCCTTGTCTGGGCAACGATGGAGAGGGCCGAAGGTTTGGCCACATTTAAAACACAACCCCTTTTCTCTTCTTTCCATCAGCTGGTCATATGTTAAATTTCGTGTGGCTCTCCACTTAGGTTTCTGAGTTCGGTGACTATCATCAATGGTGGGTCCCCTTTGTTTAGTGGATGTCTCCCTTATGTCATTTTTATGTTTCCCACTGCATGGGTCGGTTGAGTGGGTCGGTACGTGTGTGGATTTCCCATTCGGTGCCCAAAGTTTGCATGATTTCCTTCGGTTCTCCTTCTCCACTCTCCCGGACGAATCACGCCCTCACCGATCAACTCCCTCTTGACTTTCCTCGGAATCAAAATGAGTCGAATACGGGTTGGAGGATCGTGGGTCCGAACTCTGTTCTTCACCTCCTCTCACAATCCGCCCAAGGAACAACTCATGTACCACTCATCCAGAAAGTTGCCAATCCGTGACGCCACCCTCTCAAATTCATCAATGTAGTCATCGACTGAGCCTTGTTGGGGGACGGACTTCAGCTGCTCAATCAGGTCACCTTCGTCTCTACCTCCATAATGTTCGAACAAAGAACGTTTGAACCTTTCCCACGTCATTCGTGGGTCAAACTCCCGAAGGTTCATGAACCAGTATAGAGTCGCTCCCTCCATGCTAATCTGGACCATCGACACATGTAGCTCTGGAGGGATATCGTGAATCATAAAGTATGATTTTGCTCAGGTCACCCAAGCAAACGGGTCGTCCCCATTGAACGTGGGAAGATCGACTCGACGAGCAGCGTTTCTATACTCTTCCCATGCACGTTCAGTAGCAGCCCCTGACGTGTGTTCATGGTGTCGCTGAATTCCAGCACCTTGCAACCCACCTGCGGTCGCGTTCCTAGCCTCCGAGAATGTATGATGCACCGGTCTATCATTTCCAGCTGAAGAGGATGTGTGCGCATGGTGAGCAAACCCCGGAGCTGCCTCCCCTTCATTCACATGTTGTTTCTGTGGATTCCTCGCCAATAGTGACTGAAACCCGTCTCTCAATTCTAATTGCAACAGACCCTGAGACTTAGCTAATGTTTTAATACTAACCATCAGGGTACCTAGTTGCGTCCGAAGATCCTTAAGGGTAGTGTCGTGTGACTTCACCATTCCCTCTTGGGCTGAAAGGGATGTCTCCTGCCTCTTGAGAGAAGCCTCTACTGCCAATACTCTCACCTCCATTCTAGTGTGTATACAATCCCACTCTACTTGAGTTTCAGCTCTCAATGAAAGCACCAAGTTAATAGGAAGCCGATATAGAGATTGTATTATTTACTATATCAGTAGGTACAATAAGGAATACCTCCTGGAAGATGTCTTCCCAGGCCAATGCAATAGCAGTATAACAATCGAATAATGATCCCCCCTCATGCTATACAGTTCTGCCTATATTCCCATATCCTTTCCCTACACAATCTCTCACTATAACCGACTCATAATAAAATAATTATGTGGCAAGTGCCCTCTTCCCATCTTACCCCTACGGATGTAGGTTTGGATGGGCTTGGTGGGCTATGCAATATTGACATTAGCAGGCTGGGTGCTAACATAATCCTTAATAGAGTAGAATTCAATTCTATTTTGGATATTTTAGGTGTGAATCCCTTTACTACTAAAATAAGGGTTCTAAGTAACTTTTCTATATGTATGTTTACCCAGTCTTTTAACATTAAAAAAACTTGAATTCTCTCTATAAACTTGAGTTCTCAACTAGAAACTGTGATGCTTTCCTCCAAGGGTGATTTTTAGCTGCTAGGCTTAATCCTAGTTCCTTACCCTCCATTGCTTGTTTTCCTTACTAAAATTCAGGCAATTCTAGCCTGAATTTCCAACAACCTAAATGGATATTCCGAGCCCAAAATTGGAACAGCTAGATTTTATAGGTTTTCTAGGTTCCAACTACTAGTTTGATATCTATTCTACTCGTCCTACTTCAAGTTGCTACCAAATACTTGGTTATTCTTGCCAATTTCTAGTTAACACTTGCAGCTTTTGTAAAATTATAATCAATGAAAACAATATAGTGGAAGTGACCCACATCAAACATTAGCATCCAATCCTTATTATTCAGCTTAGCTGTAACTTTACCATCAAAATAGCTACATTTTAAACCTTATTTCATCTTTCTTGGTTTTTGCAGTTTTATCTGAATACTGGGAGTGGTCAAAAGTTCTCTTCTAGGGATGATGTTGTACGTTATGTTCAAGCACAAAAAGCTCAGGTTTACCAACCACAATTGAAGAATACATCCATTGAGGGGCACTCCAAGGATCACCCTACGCTTATGTCTATGGAATATGTGATAATTTGACACACATGCCTGCATGTACATTCATATTAGTTATTCCACTTTCCTGTATGCTTTTACTTGATTGTTGATTGTTTATCATGAACAGCCTGTTAAAACATTTGATTATCCTAAATGGTTACCCCATGGTTGGATTATAGAGGTGAGCTTGAGAAATAGTGGCTCAAGGAGTGGAGAAATATACAAGGTATCACCTATATTAATCATTGTTGCTTTTCAATTTCAAAGTGAAATGTTGTTTTCTATATTTGTTACCATTTTTTGGTTTTTAAAATCTTCTGATTGATATAAACCTTTCAATTCCTACAAATCATTAATGAATTAGTGTGATTAGTCCTTTACATGAATATGAATAATTTTAAGTGCAAACATCTCATGATGTTCCATTTATTACAATTGTTCGAACTAAGGTAATTGCAACTTTTTTGGTAATGTTGACACTTTATCTCACCACAGAAGTCTATTTCTAGAAAGAAAACAAGGATGATAACTGATACTTTGAGTAGATTTTAGTATGTCTTTGCTAAAAGCTTCTAGATATGTTAGGACCAATTACACATTGACATAATGTTATTCTCCTTCGATTCATCTGCAGAGCAAAGTCCCTTTGTCTCCTTCCTCTGTCCCATCTTGATAGTTGATACTTTTGAATGTATCTTACTTATCTTTTACACGGTTTGGAATGGCTTCAGTACAGATGTTAAATACCACCTTTTCCAAGACTGTTTAACTCTATATATCTAACTGCAATTGAAATATTACAAAATGAGTTTACTCTTTATTTTTTTCTTATGTGGGAATATTTGTTTCTGATTATAATCTGTGTTGTAGTGTTATAGATTTATCAACAAGATTTAGATTTTACTCTAAGCCACAGGTGTTACGATATCTTGAGACTCAAAAGCAGAAAGGCTGGATATCCAAGGAGAAGAGATCATGTCGTACATTAAACTACACTAAGAAGGTTTTTTCTCCTCCTGGACTACTGCACTACATTTTGTAGTTTCTTGAAAGTTCTATTTGTTTAGGTTCCAGTTTATTGTTTACATTACATTCTACAATGTGAAAGATCTGGCAATAAGGACCACTTTCTATG
This sequence comes from Erythroxylum tenue, assembly GCA_027568955.1. Classification (NCBI taxonomy): domain Eukaryota; kingdom Viridiplantae; phylum Streptophyta; class Magnoliopsida; order Malpighiales; family Erythroxylaceae; genus Erythroxylum; species Erythroxylum tenue. The sequence continues at coordinate 25,864,136 of JAOSBM010000206.1, forward strand.
AATGTATTAAATCATTCTGAATTTATTTGTAAATAACAAATAATAGGAGGCTTGCTGATTCATTAAAGGGGTTTGATTTATATCATCAATAAGATCTTAGAGTTAAATGGAAAATTTTGGGAAAATCTTGACTAGAGCAACGTATGCAATTGGCAATGATGTAGGGCAAGTAGAAGATAATATAACCCACATAAATTATAAAATTTGGCTACTGGAGTTTGAGTTTTAGATTTGGGATTTCCGCTTAGGTTGGAATTTTAGGTTTTGTATAGTAGGAAATTTAGGATTTGTTTGCTGGAAATTTAGGTTAAAAGTGTTGGAAATTTAGTGAAGTAAACAAGTAATGAAGGGTAGGGAACTAGGAATCACTCCTAGAGTCTCAGAATAACTTTTAGAAGAAAACATCACATATTCTAATTGAAAACTTAAGTTTATAGAAAAAAATTAAGGATATTATTCTCAAAGCCTAAGTTAACCACACGCACGCGCACAAATGGAAAGTTCTTGGAAAGTCTAATCTAATAGTAAAGGCATTCCAAACTAAAATATACAAAATGAAATTGAAACTTACCCCAATTAGAATTCTTTATTCTTAAATAAGTTATGTCCTAAACAATTTACGATAATATATCAAACTTATTACTACTTCCTATCTAGTAAGGAAACCTAATATATAGTAAAATTTCAACCCTTGTTGTCTTTTTGTCACCTTAACTTTTTATTCCATAAAATTAAAGCTTGCGGTTGATTGATTTGCCCTTTCTTTATTTCTTTACTTCTTTTGCATTAGTTCTCCCCTTGTTGTTGGAAGTCGTCCTTGACTTAGAACATGAAAAATATCAAAATTTAGATTCTAAGATCCTAATATCAAATTTTGCTTTTCCTCTTTTTTGTTGTTTTTCTGCTATTGTCCTTACTTAGAAAAAGGATGTAATTCTTCTATAATTATTCCAATACACCACCTTATTCCTTGTGTTGGTATTCCAAAATGTAGTTTATCATATTCTGAACTTAACAGTTGGTCATCTAAGGTAAAGTTTGTCTCGACAATTGTATTTGGAGATGGTTTCAGAACAAAACCACAAGCCTTCTTTACCACATAGGGATCAACAACATTAGTATTGTTGCTTCTTGTACTCAAAAGCATCAACTTGCCATTATTGTTGAATTTTGACCTTGCAAGGGCACTCATAGCTTCTTTACTTATATGTTGTGTTAATTTTGCATCTTTGTTTAAATCTACTACTATTTTATCACTCACTATGACATAATCTACAATTTTTGTTTTCTCAACACCAAGGATATCATCAAGTTTTGAGCCAACATGCATCAAAACCCTTGGTACTTGTCAGTTAATTTTTTCAGCATCCTATTCTGTTATTTTAGTCTGCTGACCAATTGTTTTGTCCTGTTGTCTTGTTGTTTCAGTTTGTTGTTCTTGTGTTTTAATTTGTTATTCAGGTATTTCAACTTCTTGTTTAAACTTGTTGTTCAATTGTTTCAGCTTTAGGGTTTACCAAAAAATTCATTTCCTCCTTTTCTTCAACTTTAATACTCTGATCTTCTACTATTGTCAAACTATCCACGTCATCAATTACTGAGTACATTTTACATATAGGCTTAAGGATTCTAATTTATTAGTATACGTAGAGTTGCATACCAAGTCAATGTTATCATCTTCTATTATTAAAATGCTCAAACATCTTACTCTGCTCTATACTCCAACTCTAAGTTAAGGTTGAGAAGTGTCTAATAAAAGACTTACCACCAAGGTGGACTAAGGAACTCAAGGTTAGAAAGAGTGCAAATGGAATCAAAAAAGACTCGGTAAGAATTTTGGACACCTTTGCTAGAGTATTCATGTGAATATTGATTTCATAGAACATGGTATATCAATGGTGGATGAAAGAGTCAATTTTTTCTATTTGACTTTGTAGTTATTTCAGTATTGACATTTTGTTTTCTTTTTTCTTGTTATAATATTACACTGATTCAGTAAATGGATATGTCTTCCACTCCAGAAAGGAGGTTCAGCGCTATCTTGAAATTGGGGAGGTCAGTAAGTACGTATTTTTACCGAAGAGAAACCATTTTGCCCAACAAACCTCGGTATATGCAAACCTATATCACCTCTCTTATATGTATGCCATGTTGCTCTAATTATTAGTTTCATTAACATTTGTCTATCTTTCTGGCAACCTATAATCCTGGTGGCAATAAATTCAGAATCCGTAATATCATGTTTAGAAAGCAAATATTATGTATCTACATATGATTTTATCGGTCAAATGTAAGTGTTGGTATATATGAACATTCTCCTTATATGGAGGACACAATGATTTGATTTTATGTAATAGTTTACATAAAATATAGACAGAAGTTTTATATTGACATTATGATGCAGAAAACTAACCTCTGGAAATTCAAAGTGACTTCAACTAATTCAAAATAATTAGGCTTTCCAAATATTGGAACTCCTTTTTCTATGGCAACAGCAAACATACGCTAGATTGTTCCAATGCTCTAAAATATTTAATCGTGGTCCATCTCTTTTTTTAAATTCATAAATTTTAATTTCTTAATTTCTTTTATTTAACTTTATTTACCGCATTGGAACGACCTAATGTATGTTTGCTGTTTCTATAGAAAAAGAACTTCCAATATTTGAAAAGACTAATCACTTTAAATCAGTTGAAGTCACTTTGAATTTCCAGGGGTTAGTTTTCTGCATCATAATGTCAATATAAAACTTCGTCTATATTTTATGTAAACTATTACATAAAATCAAATCATTGTGTGTTTCATATAGAGAAAATGTTCATATATACCAACACTTACATTTGGCCAATAAAATCATATACATATGCATAATATTTGCTTTCTAAACATGTTATCATGGTTTCTAAATTTATTATCACCAGGATTATAGGTTGCTAGAGAGATAGACAAATGCTAATGAAACTAACAACTAGAGCAACATGGCCTACATATAAGAGAGGTGATATAGATTTGCATATATCGAGGTTTGTTAAGCAAAATGGTTTCTCTTCTGTAAAAATACGTATTTACTGACCTCCCAGTTTTAAGATAACGCTGAACCTCCTTTCTGGAGTGGAAGACATATCCATTTACTATATCAGTTTAATACTGTAACAATAAAAAAGGAAAACAAAATGTCAATACTGAAATAACTACAAAATCAAATAGAAAAACTTGACTCTGTCATCTACATCGAGATACCATATTCCATGAAATCAATATTTACATGAATACCCCAGCAAAGGTGTCCAAAATTATTATTGGGTCTTTTTTATTCCATCTGCACTCTTTCTAACCTTGAGTTCCTTAGCACACCTTGGTGCTAAACCTTCTATTGGACACTTCTCAATCTTAACCTAGTGTTCGAGTATAGAGGAAAGTAAGATGTTTGAACATTTTAATAATAGAAGATGATAACATTGACTTAGTATGCAACTCTCTATAAACTAATCAATTAGAATCCTTGAGCCTATATGTAGAATGTACTCAATACTTGATGACGTGGAGAGTTTGACAACAGCATAAGATCAGTGTGTTAAAGTTGAAGAAAATGAGGAAATGGATTCTTTAGTAATAGGCTAACTAGTTTGCTTTCCCCTTTTTTTTAGAGCTTCATCTTCTGAAAATGCTTTCCTGGCGACATCAGAACTTTTCTTTTCTACTCCAATAAGTTTCCCTACGCAAAATATTGGTTTTAGTCATGGTGTAGAGTGAGAAATAAGTTAAACTAAACCAGTTGTAATAGACTAACCAAAAAAATGCAATTGCCTGGCCTCCAACTGTATTTGCTTCTAGCCTTTAGCAGGACGTGATGACTGAAATTTGTAATTAAAAGAAACAAGAATAAGGTATAATCATTGCTGAATTAATCTTATAGTGCCAGCAAAAACTGAAGTATAATAAATGTTACTATTCAATCACAGATTGGAAACAAACTGACCCTGTTTTAGTTTCAATACTGAGGTAAGCATGGCATTTGACTTTATTATAGGTTACCTGATTTTCTGCGAAAGACTAGTGAAAATTCAAAGTTTTAATCATACTTTATAAACATCCTATCTCAATCAATTCTAAAATTAACGAACAGTTCATGCAACCTTAATTAATTTTGTAGAGTGGCGATATCCAAATAACTTTCGCTAAAAAGGTCAAGAACTTTTCTGCTACTACCACTGCTTAAGGGCAAAATGTGGCTGAAAAAAAGGGACAACAGGAGAATCCTGCTCAAACTAGGACAATTTGCATCATGTAGTGTAAGGTTAGCATTCATGTCTTATGCAAGACTATACTTTATACTGATGAAAGTGTCGTTGGCCCTCCTCTCAATTAAAAGATTGTAGAATACAAGGATAAAAGAGAAAGGTTGTAGACTCAATAAGATTCAAACCACTTTCAAGGTGTTCAAGTGTATTTGAAGTCATTGAAAATACCAAATAAGAAATACATAAAATTAAATAAAAGAAATTAATAAATTAAAATTTCTGAATTAAAAAAAGAGATGGACCACGAGTAAATATTTTACAGCATTGGAACAACCTAATGTAAGTTTGTTGTCGCCATAGAAAAAGGAGTTCTAATATTTGGAAAGCCTAATCACTTTGAATCAGTTGAAGTCACTTTGAATTTCCAGAGGTTAGTTTTCTACATCATAATGTCAATATAAAATTCTTTCTTTACTTTATGTAAACTATTACAAAAAATCAAATCATTGTGTGTTTCATATAAGGAGAATGTTCATACATACCAACACTTACATTTGACCTATAAAATCATATGTAGATACATAATATTTGCTTTCTAAACATGATATTATGGATTCTGAATTTATTGCCATCAGGATTATAGGTTGCCAGAAAGATAGACAAATGTTAATGAAACTAATAATTAGAGCAACATGGCATACATATAAGA
>JAOSBM010000206.1:25878779-25888922 GCA_027568955.1 Erythroxylum tenue
GGTTAGTCTATTATGACTGGTTTAGTTTAACTTATTTCTCACTCTACACCATGACTAAAACCAATATTCTGCGCAGGGAAACTTACTGGAGTAGAAAAACAAAGTTCTGATGTGGCAAGCAAAACACTTACGGAATATGAGGCTCTAAAGAAAGGGAAAAAGCAAACTAGTAAGCCTAGAACGTTCTTTCAGTCACTCCTGCTACTGAGATGCTTATAGACCAATCTTCAAAAGATACTATGTTTGATAATGGTTCTCCATTGGAGGAAAAGTCTGTTATAAGCTGGTCACAACTTCCAAAGAAAGAAGGGTCAATTAGAAGTCGACACAAAAAGGTTGATGGTAATCAACTTGTTCTAAATCAAAAATCATATATCACACAGCAGCACTCTTTCAATACTCAGGTGGAACATAGATGCAAAGAAAGTCTCCAGAATGTTCCGAGTAAATCCAGTAAGGAGGGCATTAGCTTACCTCATCGTTCTTCAAAACGACTTGCCGGACTTGAGCCTGAGCTGATGCCAGTCATGACTAAACTCCAATCCTCTGATGCAGGGAAACTTGCAGTTACAATAAGGTGTGTTACGATGGTGCAAGCGCTGAACTTGTGGAAATTGAGGCCTCAATACTACTAGAAGGCAAAGCAGCAATCTCAGAACCTATGTTGTTGGGGAAGTCAACTTCTTGGATATGTTGTTGGGGAAGTCAACTTCTTGGATTGCCCCACAGAGGCATGAAGCAGATAATTGTGCCGAGTCTAATGAAAACTTTATGATAAGTTGTGCAAAGTTGCTAAAGTCAGAAGCGTCAGTTGATAGTGGTGATGGCATTATTTTAAATGCTGAAGTTAATACCAGGCAAGAGCAGAATTTTCTTGAGAAAGAGATGACAAGGAGTCTTGAAGGAGACAATCAGGATGATTCAAACAAAAACAACAAGAAAGCGCTTAAGTTTTGTGTTCGCTCTTCAAAACGACTTGCAGGGCTTGAACCTGAGCTGATGCCTTTTGCATCTAAGTTCCAACATTATAATGCAGGGGAAGCCATCCACGCAGATATTGAGAGTTTTGTTCTTGGCAAGTCAGCACTTTTAACAGATGAATTATCAAGGGCACAGAGAAGTGAAATATCAACGTCAGAGCCTTGGTTTTCAATTGGTACTTCCCCTATGAAGTGCCCAAATGATAAGGTAATGGGTTTTGATACACAGTCAAGAACAAACTCCATGATAGATACAACACCAACCAAAATGGGTGGGGGGCTTCCAGGAGAAATCAGCTCAAAATGGTTGATGGCAATAATGGATTTGTTTCAGATAGTGGAGACGTTGTAAAAGATCAGAGCTCTCCGGAGACTGGAATGAAAAAAGGTAATAAAAGAAATAAACAAAATAAATCAAGCACATATGACATCAAGAAACAGTTTCCCTTGCCATGTCACTCCGCTGAACAACAGGCAGGACTTGAACTTTTCTCAACATGTACATTGTCTGGTGTACCCTCTTCTGAAAAAGAAACCAGCTCTTGTAGATGTGAATCGATTCTCTTGGACGATTTAATAAACAAAGCATCTCAGCAGCTGAAGTGTAATCCCAGAAATGATCTTTCATGGCAGTATACCGGTGATGTAGAAACGGCATTACAAGGAGAAGCATCAAGAATGACTCAGAATTCTCATCACAGTGAAGCTTTTTGTAAAGAGCAATTTAAAGAGCTGGAGAAAGACATATGCAATGATGAGAAGTCAGAATTTGAGAGCATCTCTCCATTTGAGGAATTCTTATCAGATCCATGCCTAGCATTTGCATTCAGGACTCTTACAGGTGCAATTCCAGTTGAGAGTGCTGTTGATACTCTAGTCGTTTCAATTCCTGCCACTGATATCAGAAACGAAAATAACCTGCTTCTGAATAATATGGAGAGGAGCAACAATGAAATTACTGTAAATGGAAATGGTTTAGAGAAGATTGACAGCAAGAAAACTCAAAACAACTCAAGGAGGTCCCACAAAAGTAAAGAGTTTGGTTTGCTTCATAGGTCTTCGAAACAAAATTCTGGCCTTGAACCTGAGTCAGTAGTAGCAGAGAAGGCGACTGGTTGTCAATCTGCCAGAAATGCTGCAAGAAGGTCTACTAGATTGGCTGCTAATTCAGGTATATATGTAGCCCCACATTTTTTGGCGGATGAAGCATCTAAGCAACTTGAGGCTGGAGCAGAAACAGAGAACGATCATCATGATTACACCAATAGAAAGGCTACTGAACTTAAGGTGTCATCAGATAAGTGCAAGGAGCCTGTTTGTAACTACTTAATTACTGAAAATCAGTCAATTAAGCTGGATATGGAGAAAATAAATGAGAATCCAGAGACAGAACCATTTTCCCTTTCAGATTATTGGTCAGAATACCCATGCCTTGAATTTGCAGTCAAGACTCTTACAGGTGCCTTGCCGGTGGAGATCCTTTGGCTCTGCATGGTTACTTCCAACAAGTCAACACTTCTCAAACCCAGAAGGAAGCTTACAAACAGCAACAAGCTAATACTATCCAGTTCCATAGGGATGCTAATTTGGCACCGCCAGATATTGGCTTTCAGAATGATATATCAGTCCACTTTGATGTTCCAGAAAGACAGCATGCATTCCAACCATTGTGGCCTCTGAATAATCCTTTAGCCCCTCCCTCCGGAATTGTGGGCTTACCAAATTGCAGTACCAGTAGTACTCAACAGCATCACTTGGAGGGAAATAAAGGATTGCATCAAAAGGTAAAGTCCTAGGACATAGCTACTAATCAATGAACATTCTGCTCGTCATGTATAGTTGCTGCCGTAAGTGCATTTTGTGTGTCAACCAGATGGTTCTAGCCATTTTAGCTTTTGTATTATGATATCAAAGATTACCACAGTTGTAAATAGACCTCCAATGTTTGGAGGTGTTTTGATGATGTTTAATCAGATGGGTTCTTGTTGTCCCTTCGGTCCTTGGGACGGCGCTAGGGGTTGAGGGGAGGTAGTACGATATTAATCTGGGTGGCTCTGCATACTGTTCCTCACGATAATAAGCTATTTTTATCCCTTGTTAGAAGGATATCTCGACTTTCTTTTATTTAAATTTTCTGTGCATCTAATGGCTTATAAGAGCCTGCTCAAATATAATTGGAAATTCTCTAGAAATGATCTTGCAGGTTTCTTGGAATCCTGAGTATGGAAAGAGTTTGTCGTCAGGATTAATACCATCCAATCTTTTCCCACTTTCATCTTGGCCATGGAAGTTTGACCTTAAACAATTATTGTGTTCAAGTAATGAAGAAAATGGATATTAATTTTGATGAATTGACTTAAAATTTTTGCAATTAAGAAAACACTTGGTAATTTTGCTCGTCTTTTCTGCGGCAGATAAAGAGAAATAGCATTGGAGAGTGGAGACAAGAGTAATCAAACGAAAAGGAGTTCATTGAGAAAGCCAAGCACATCGACAAGTCCACCGCAAAGTTCACTCGAAATCATGCACACGAAATCCAGGGAGCCAAAAGATTCAAATTCTTTTGTTATTTCCAGTTTAAATTTAATAGCCTGCATCAGACTCTTTCCATCCTCCGTAACTTTCCTCTTCTGCACCATAACCTCGACTCCGGCGTTCCTGAAAAACAAAATTCAACCAAACCAAATGTAATAACATTAACACAAGCCAAGCCAAAGGCAAGTGAGGCATTCTTCCGATCTTGGGAATTATATAATCCTGACAAATAGAACTTTTAGAACTCTCTAATATGATTAGAATTTTCTTCGGGATGCACACAAAAGCATTGTAATTACCTCTGCTTTGAAGGTGAGACCAACTCTTATCTCTCCGCGGTACTCTTTGTCTTTAACGACGTTGTATGCTGTTGGTGGCAGACTTCCTTCCTGGAACAGGGGTCCTAGTTCAATGCTAGCGAAGGATCATATGAACAAATAACATTAGTTTGTTCATTGATGTAAAATGAGACTTGTTTAGAGAAAAAAACAAAAAACAAGCCGTGAAGTTCAGTTAACTATAACTAGTTCTCACGTTGCTTCCCCGACAAAATCATCCCCACCAACGGTGTCACTGTCCAGGATCTTCAAATGGAGTTCCGTCACCCCATCTGTCACATTAAAAACGAAATTTTCATTCCATTCGGGTTCAGTTCCTTTGCCTGCAAAATCAGCTCTGTTTCAGTTTCAAAAACTCGCCGGTAAAAATTGCAGTTATTAGATCAAAACTGTAGCTTCTCTGGTAAACATTTACTCCAGTCAATCAAATCTAATACAAACGAGTCACTAGGCCTTTTATTATCTCATCCACAAGAACATGAAAAAGACAATTCTGCCAAATCTGATAAAGTAAGTTCAGTGAATTTCACATGTTAATGCAATTTAGACAAACCTGAAGCAACGCTGCTTTTCTGCTCCTGACTGCGACAAGTTAGGATGACATAAGGGTCCATGTTATCTGCACACATATATACTATACTCATCAAAGTTGAAACATCAGAATAAGACCCAGAACAACAGGGAGACTGGACACTTTTTGAACATTGGATCATAAAGATTGATCTAATGGGTAGTGAGTCAAACTGTCCAAAAGTTAGAAAAACCTTAACGCCCTCAAATACCAACAAGATTAACATCACATGTCCGAGTCAATGGTAGATCAACATCAAATGACAGAAATAACATATATATGGATGCCAATTATCAAGACTCGTATAAGACGTCAAAGATTTCATTTTTACTGAACTGATCTAAGCAAAACCATAGTAAGAAAACAATCCATATGTATAGATACAATCAAGAGGGGGGAAAATCAAGGAAGTTTAAAGGGGAGACATACTCAGGAAATCGGTGTTTTCAAGACCCTTGGCTCCAACAAGAAGCACTTCAAGAGTTCCGCGAGTCATATTTGAAACCAAAACTTGAAAGCGCCTACCAGAGATCCACAAAAGAAAGCTTCAAACGCAGAGAAAGTGCGATACAGAGCTTCCCTTGTTAGGTATCTTTATCACCGAGGAAAATAAATGATTATGTAGTGAAAATAATGAAGGTTAGGGAATCGTTTATACAAGGTAGGAGCTAGGGTGGGGAATTAACTACCAATCCTTAAGCCGTAGATATAGGATGTGGGTTCATTTTCATGTCTACATTGTGTCTCGTAGGAAATGTTCATGATTGGATCAAGGTCAACATTTTTCATTGTCATTAATGTCGCTGTGGAACATAAACATACAAACAATCATTATAATAATTTCCATGTAATTTGTAATGTCCAATAAATGCATTTCTCGAAATTAATTTTGTTATTGAGAATGTTATTATATCATTTGTGTATATATATATATTCACTTTATTTTGTACAATTATATCTTCTTATGTAATTGTGTTCATATATTTTAATATCCTTTGTATAAGTTAATGTTTCTTAATTACCACATTTGATTACTACTTGCGCTATCCTTTTAGTAATTCCCAAATGAATAAAAATTATGTTTGAGTTAGGCAACTTCTTATATTATTGATAGTTTATATGTTACATGGAATTAATTGGTTACAATTTTGTGATATAATTTTTAAAGACATCTTTTATTTTATACATATTCAAATGTATATGATAGAGTCTGTGAAATAAATATATATTGCAAGAAATTATGATAATATTATAATTATGAAATTCATATTACATTTATGTATTATTCCTAAATTGTTTATAATCATTGTTCCACTAGGACTATAAATAAATAAAGTACTAAAAGAACTAATACACTTTATGTTTTTTACTTATAAGAGAAGTAGTGAATTATCACAAACTAAAATATGGAGATATTTAAACAAATATGTAAATGCTTATTAGAGAATAAATTTACTACTTATTAGTAGGCATGGCAATTGGGCATGGGCTTCAGGTCCAGATTTTTGGGCTCGACTAAGCCGTGGGTTGGCTTAGGTCTAGCCCGGCCTGGGGCCAACCGAGAGTGACAAAACGATATCATTTTTTGAAAATTTTTTAAAAATAGTAAATTAGATCAGGTCAGTTAGCCTGTCTTGAGCTCAGGCCTCTCTATGACCCTTTCAAGCCTCAGTTTGGGCCCAGGCTCGAGATATTATGACTCGGCCTATTGTCATCCCTACTTATTAGAAAATAAGTTTACTGAGCTAGTCCAATATGACAATTCAATTTGAAATATTACTTATATGCCTATAAAAATTCTCATTGTGATGCATGTATAAGTGATCTTTTAACTTGAGATCTCTAAAATATCTCATATAAGAATTTTTATGTTTTCATGCTGCTTACAACCTATTTTAGTCAAGGATAGTTTAATACGTAGTTACTGGATATAGCATGAATTATATGGAGGTGGTTGAGCAATCAATATAAGATTTATAACCCTAAAGTGATTAGAGAGAAGCTTTGACAAATTATTCTAGCTTTAAGTCGAGATCGACATCAATTAAGTATGTGATCGACACTAGTTTGTTTATGTTCACTTCATCCTTTGTCTTAGGTTTGTCTAACTTTTGCATTTTCCCTCCTTAAGTAACTTTAACATCAAACGTGTTTTTTTCACTCCTACGTGTAATGACTGACATTTCACCTTGATATTACTAGGAAGCTTCCCTTGACCTCCTTTATTAACTACCTTAGCTAACTGGCTCACTTGCAGCTTCAAGTTATAAATGGATGTGTAATTAGATTGCACCAATATTTGAAGTCTACCCATTTGAGATTTAAGTTGCCTTATGTTATCCAATTTTGCATCATTGGAAGACATGTATTGTTTGAGTATCTCTTCCATCCTCTTGTTTTATGACTATGGTGGTTATTAAAACTAAGGTTATTGCTAGAACCCAGGTGATGCCATAGGTTTGCCTGCTCTAGCTTGATTCTCTTTCCACGAGAAATTTAGGTAACTCCTCTAACCTAATAATAAGTAGTGAAGAGAGGATTATTATTGATTGCTTGTTTTCCTCTACATCTAGCCATATAGTTTACATCTTTATAGTACTTCGAGGTCGACTCCATATTTATAGTTATATGGGAAGGTTGCTAAATACATGCCATATTGATAGAGCATCTCCCTATTAACCATGTCATAGTTCAATAAAATCTTTATCTAGTTAGAGATGTTTTCTACTTTTGATGCTAAGTCTAAAAATGCTTAAACCTTTAAAGAGAAGCTTTTGATTATCCCTTTGCCACTTTAGTTGATAAATTTTTGGCAAAGGTCTCAATGTTCTTCTTAAACTCCTTAATAATTTTTTATATATGTTCTCTTATGAAGCAGTGTCAAATAAGGTATGATATGTTAGTGTAAGTCCTTCCTAGAAGAATTTTGGTTACTAGTTGTAAAGAGTACTAATGGTATGGGCATTGGCTAAGCAAAGCTTTATATATTTTACCCTTTTTTTTATACAAAAATCTGAATCTACGTCCTTAACATGGTGGTCTTAAATAATATGGTGATATTAAAATTTTCATAAACTTGGTCCCAATCCTTAAAAAATACACCATGATTGATAGCAAATAGTTTCTTACTCAGTCTCTCATGTAATATGACAAGTGATAGATCTATGTTTTATATATTATTTGGAGATAAATTACATGATATTTGCATTTTTATAGCATGTTTTATAAGGATTATATGATATTCTCCTATGTTTAGTTCATTTTCTTGTAGGTGATGATTTTAATGAAAAAAAAAAGGAATTGAAAGTGAAGAAGTTGGTGGATAAGGGCATAACAGGCATCATACTTACCAAGGAGATAGGTTCCTATCTTTCGTGAAGTTTAAAGAAGTTGATAAGTATAACAAAACCAACAGTAGAGTGGTGTATAGGAATAGGCACTGGACTTATCGTGCATTTACAAAGAGAGTTATAAAACAAAATTAGTGCTAGTTAAAACTTGGTGTCAAGTGTCATTTACGTATTGTTTTGTGAGGAATAAAAGTTCTAGACCAAAACTGGAACATAAGTAGATGCAAAATTGCTAATCCTTGTGCACAATTTACAAAGACTTGTTAATTCCCAAGTTCAAGCATTTTATAAATCTATATTTATAACCCTAATGGTAAATACTCTTATTAGGTTTAGCTTAGGTGACTTTTGGAAGGTTTTTAATACCATCCTTGATTTTATTTTTATAGTTTTAATCGTTCTTAGTATTAAAGGAGGATTTAAAGAACACTGGAGGGGTCATTGGTGACTTCTATAATTAAATTCTTCTATTCTTCCCCTTATGTTGAGATTGATTTGTGTTGGTTTTATTTTCATTATGTTTAATGGCTAGAAACCCTAGTTAGATTTAGGGATGTAGCTTGCAAAAAAGATTTTAAATTTTAATGTATGATTTAATTATTTGCTGGTTGCATTTATTCTCTTTGTTCTTAATTGTTGAGTTTATATTGACTATTATCAATTTTATCTTAGGGATTGTATGAAAGACTAAGAGGTGAAATATGATATGACCATTAGAAGAATAAAAATTTAAGCACTAGAGAATGAAAGTATCATAAGCTATAGTGATAACCAAATATATTAACTATGCTTACTAAATTTAATCAGGATAAATTATGCATAGAGAGATAGTAGTTGCTTAATTGAGTATACTTGGTGGCTTGAGAGAGGGAATATATACCTCAAGTTAATTGTTATTTCAACCCATCTACTCAATTTTTTTTAATTATAATTGGAATTCATTTAAGTGAATCTTGAAGCTCTAATATTTTCTCTATCTACTTTCATTCATTAGTTTATTTACATTGCTTTTGTTAGTTCAGTAAATTAATTATCTTCCATAATATTTTTCTTTATTTATTTATATTGTTTAATTAGGATTGATGAATCTATTGATGTAGCCCCTTCATAATTGATACTCTTGATTTTACTCTAATTTATCTTGTAGATAGATTCAATATATTAAATCTTTTGGCATCGTTATTAGGGAACTATACAATTATTATTTTTCAATATTATTTTTATTTTATTTTACGTTTTCTTTCTTTTTTTAGTAAGTTGATGCCGGATAGGGGATTCAAGAGTAATAACTCAGACATCTTACTTCAATTTAATCCTAAAATCTAACGAAATTGTAGATAGAACATACTAAGAAGGAGAAAAGAGATGGCTGCTAGTCAATATGATATTATTGTGGATTTGGAGGAGTAATAGTAGCTATAAAGGATGCATATTGGAATTATCCAGTTACCTATGCTTAATGTAAGTCCCTTATACATTATACTAAGTCAAATGATGAGAAACTATAAGCCAAAGCAAGTACATCTACAATTATTATAAACCTTTAGTGGGCATCTTAAGGAGGACATAATCATATTTATAAAGGAATTCTATTTGGTGATCCATTCACTTTCATTGAATGGCCTTATAGACGACGATCTTTAAATGAGATGTTTCTATTACTACATAGATTAAGCAAGGGCATGGTTAATCTCAATCGAGGTGGATTATTTTGAGGAGTGAGATAAGTTTTATAATGTGAGATAAGTTTTAGAATGCCTTTATACTGAGATTTTCCATCCATACAAGATCATCAAGATAAGGATGAAAATTTAAAGCTTTACTTAAAAGGAAAGACATTCTATGTACCTTGGGAAAGATATAAAACCCTGCCTAATCAAAGACCACATTGTTAGTATTCCTTGTAACTAATTGTGATACAATGCTTCTATAAGGGCCTTAGACTTACAAGTCAAACTTTATTTAGCAATGCAGTTCAAGGTAAAATCTATACAAAAACCATTGAGGAGGATAGGTATATTGTTAAAACCTTGGTAAGGAATTCATTAACCAAAGTGTTAAAGGGAAAAATAAAAAGCTTCCCTTTATTAGGCGTATACATCTTCAAATTTGGTGATAAAAGAAACTAAACATTCAAACCAGATAAAGATGTTTATTAACTAATATATAGGCAACATTGAGACGTGCTACCAATATGGCATGTATAGGCATCTATCCCATGCATATATTAATAATGATCTTGCCTCAATTATAGTGATAATGTAAACTACATGCCTGCTTATGGAGGAAAGTAAGTGATTGAGCCCAAGTTTATCATATAAATTGGCTACACTTTCATGGCTGTTAATGTACTTTTTGACTCTTAATTC
>JAOSBM010000206.1:25982718-26001570 GCA_027568955.1 Erythroxylum tenue
ATAAATTTCATGGTTTATATATTCATGTATAAAATTGAACTTAGAGACATAATTGAACTTATTTGAATTCATTGTATGATCATTGTATATGCATTCAGTTACAGTAATGATATATCACCAAAAAAACTCAAAACATAGTTTAACTTAGTTATCTTAGTACATGGATTTAATTATAATACTGATATTTATTTCTAATTACAGATTAAAATGTTAACATATACTTAACTAAGAAAATTGTCTTATCTTATAATACAATATAGATGATAATGTAGGAACATGAAATACCTAACTTAAGTTTACTTGTTTACTTAATCAATTCATCTTTTAGAACTAACATATGATATGTTAAGACGAATTCAGTGAACACATCATTTCTTCAAGTTATGTCATACTACTCACCTCTTTTCCTTTAATATACTTTACATCACCATTAATATTTTCAGCCTTGATCTCTCATTTATTACCAAGATAAATTATTTAAAACTTGTCTCACTTTCATTCGTATAAAGTAACAAAGATGATTACCTATGTAGGAAGATTTCTTATATCCATCTAAGAAATTCTTTTATCTAGAATTGATTGTTAAATACACATTCCAAAAATCGTTCTAGAAATGAAACTTAACAAAAAGTCAAGTATTCACATATTTAAATCCTATGTAATCCTCATTGATAACAAGCATTGTGAATGTTCACGTGGACATGTAGTATGGAGACCTAATTTGCGTTATATTTATTGGTTGATATTTAAGTGTATTTTTATTGCAAGGGGACCCTTATTTCAAAAGGAGGATGTCCATTTTATAGGGAAATGTCGCCGAAATTTCAATAGGATCCTTGTAAAATATGATTTTGTAATTACCTCAAGAGCTCTTTAGTTTTAACTTATGATCTTATTATGGAGGAGACTTATAATTATGCAAATTATTGAGGATAACACCCAATGGTTAAATTATTTTAGTATAATTAATGACCTTCATTGAGTATAATATTTCATGGCAACTGTTTTCATATATCCCGCTTTCTAATTATACTATGAACGATTTTGTTGTTAGTTTTCAATCTAGCTCTATCATCATCATCTACCTTCACATACTTCAAGAACATTTTTCTAAGTTTCGATTGAGGTCAGTGATTATTTTTTGCTACAATTTTTTGATCTTGATTTATTTGCTTGTGGTATGAACTTTCCATCTGAACTTCCTGCATCTTTTATTGATATGACTTACACGATGTGAAAATTGTTTGTAGTATAAACTTTGGTTATATATAAATTTATACATGACGAGGTTGACTTATGTTATTGTTCCAATTACCTTAATTATGTGAATTCATAATTTGATTGATGCTCTTTTAAATGATGAGGTTTTCTTTACTTGTTATCTTATGACATATATGATTACAAACATATATGTTAGATATTCAGTTTAAATATACTAGGAGCCTAGGATTCAGAACGAGAACACCTGATGTTGAATCACAAATCTTGTCTAACATGTTTTGTTATATATGGCTAATATAGGAGACTAACTTTGGATTCACTGGTTTAAAATAATAGTTCCTCATATATGAGTTTCTGGGATAGATCTTGGATGTATGGACGATTAACTCTTGATGGTTTCATTAATCCTGAATTTGTTGAGGGAGTTGATGCGTTTATTCATTATGCATCTTCGCAACCTACATATATGGATGGGTCAAAGATCAGATGTCCATGTAAAAAGTGCAAACATAAATGATTCCTTACTATTGATGAAGTTAATTTGCATTTGTTGAGAAAAGGGTTTGTCCCCAATTATTTTGAGTGGATATGACATGGGGAACCATTGATTTCTAGCACCTCAAAGAGAAATGAAGCACAATTGTTTGTCAACATAAATGAGTATGACGAGGATGAAGGATTTAGAAGAAATTATATTGATGGATCTGAAATTCATACAGGCAAATGGTTTACGATGGGGTTGGTTATACATTTGAGGAAAATAGGGAAAATGTTGAAGAAGAACCTAACCCACAAGCAAAACATTTTTTTGACTTATTATAGTCAGCTAATCGAGAATTGTGGCCAAATTGTGAGACAATGACCCAATTATCTTCAATTGCTCGACTATTGAACATAAAGAGTGAAGGGCATATTTCGGATCGTAGTTTTGGTAATATTATTACATTATATAATTTTTTCCTTCTTATTTTAGAAAGAATTTTACTGGGATTCTTGTTTTGACGCCAGCATGTATAAAGTATGTGAAAAGAAAGCTCGTACACGTTATCACGACTTAATTAATGCGATACACAAGGCTGGTGCACGACCATGTTATATTTCGGAGGAAATTTGGAGTCGTTGGACCAAAGATTGGACATCACCTGCAGCAATGTCCATCTCAGAGCGTAACTCCGCCAACAGACGTGGAGGCTTGGGGGGAGAGAGTCTTCCTGTACATACGAGAGATCAATTACCCACTACGAACATGCACATAGACTTGTAAGTATCTAAACTTGACACTTATTTTGTATATATTTTGCTTTACTATATTGTACATAATGATTATGGTATAAATGTCTAGTGCTATATATGACTGTGTTAAGTTATTTTCTTTGCTCAACAGGGGGCAAATATCATAAAAATAGAGGAAACTTTGCCGAAATTTTTATAAATTATAGTTCACATCTGACAATTTAGGTTATACATGTAGGAAACGTCATTGGGCATCAAGCCTACACCTATCCAACTATTTTTGTACACCCACACGAAGAAACATGATGGTGTGACATTTATCAACACCCGATGTAGAGAGCTAAATGTATGTGAAATTAATACATTTTTATAATTTCTTAACAATAATCCCTTACTAATGTAAACATTGCTTCCTAATAGGACCAAATACAACAAACCATTCAGCGACAGTCTCAGGAGGAACTACCTGTAGATGAGACTCAGACGTATCTTGAAGTTGTGGGTGGTAGGGACCGTCGTAGAAGGATATTCGGGCTAGGTTCATATGTGAACGCATATTATTCGCGCTCTTCTCTGTCCAGTACAGCAACATCTACTAGGCCAATGCACAACAATGAAGTAATCGAGCTTCGGGCCACAGTGTACACATTGAAGGAGCAGATAACTCACATGACAGAGGCTAACGTGAATGAACGGATGGAGTACATGGAGCAGATAGCTAAGATGAGAGAGGAGATGGGGCAGGTGGCAAAGATGAGAGAGGTGGCAAAAATGAGAGAGCAGATGGAGCAGATGACTAAAATGAGAGAGCAGATGGAGCAGACAGCTAAGATGAGAGAGGAGATGGAACAGATGGCTAAGATGAGAGCAGAGATGGAGCAAATGGCTTAGATGAGAAAGCAGATGGAGCAGATGGCTAAGACGAGAGAGCAGATGGCTCAACTTAGACAGGAGATGGAACAGTTGAAGGGGAGGCTTAGCAGTTCAGAGCACCCACGATCACCACGACATTAGCTTGTCCTTGTCATTTGCTTTCAATTATAAACATAAGTTATGTACACTATAATGTTTTTATCATCAATTAAATTTTTTTTAACGTTATATTATCAATTAATTTTCTGATTAATCAAATTATATGTATATATATATTGTGATAAATGCATAATGTTTTTATATACATATATATAAATACAAATTAATTTATTATGCACACATAATTGGTAACTGTTAACATTATGCATTTATCACAACATCATGAAACTGGAATATATTAAAAAATTTCTTATCTTCTATTACCGACGGAATATAAAATACCGTTGAAAATTTATTATTTTTTACCGACGGAAATACTATCATCGTTGGTAAGTTAGATGTCGTTTCTTGTTCATTACCTTCGGTTTACTGACGGAATTTCATCTGTTGTTAAATCTTACCGACGGAACTGCCCTTTAATTTTTTTCATTGGTAATATTTACCAGCGTAATATTGATCGTTGGTAATATGTTTTGGGCCGTTGGTGAATTACTGACAGAATATCATTGTCGGTAAATTTAACTACGATTCTTTTACCGACGATTTTGTCCGTCTCCGATTTCCGTCGGTAATTTATTTTACTGACAGAACTTGAGAGTTTACCGACAGTATAGTCCGTCAGTAAATAACTGATTTCTTGTAGTGGTATAAGTGCTGTATAAAAATTACGTAACTATTCCACCTACGTTAGAAAACCTTGTCCACAAGGTTTAACAGAGAAAGAGAAATTATTAAGGAGGTTTACAGAATGGATAAAAAAGAAACAACCATATTTTCTTTTTGACGAAATTGAACTTCTTTTCATCACCCTTCTCTAGGTGTCCAATAGCAATTTGATTGTTACCCTTCTTCAAATATTCTAGTTGGTGATAATGAAGGTGGAGAATGATTTTAATTTCTCTACCAAATTGTTCTTTATTAGTGTCAATGGTAAATAAATTAACAACCCCAGACTTCCATATGTGTTCATTATAGCTCAAGTTGCTCCAACTTCTTAAACTCTTGAATCCAATCATCTTCTGCCATTTTATGGCAATTTCTAGTTGAGAATCGTAAAGCTTTGATACCAACTATTATGAAAATATGAAGAATAGAGGAAAGAAGAGGAGAGAACAAGAAGGGAGAAACCAGAAGGAGGAGAGAAGGCAAAGGAAATCACAAGAGAGAGAGAGAAAGCAGTAGCTAATTCATATTTTTTTTCTTATCCCGTAAACTATTATAAGGATTGTTTTATAGTACTCTCTTGCATTTACAGGTGTATAATTGTTGTATAAAAATTACATAATAGATATAGTTGTGAGAAATGACTCCTGATAAGTTTTTGTTCGGTATTAAATCAAAAGAGGAAAGGAGAGTTCATTAAATCTTGAAAATATCAAAGATTCAAGGAAAAGAAATTGTTAAATTTCACATAAGAGGTGAGAATTTTAAAATTATAGGTTAAATAAAAATGTAAAAGAATTAGGAATACAATCATAAATAATATCAAAAATTAAAATAAGAGTGATAGTGAGATTTCACCTTTAAAGTAAAATTATGAATTATTAAAATAAATAAAACTAAATAAGACAATCAATCCAAAAAAGTTAAACTTTGTGTGAACTTCTATTTTTTTAATACTAAATGACCTAATACTGTTAGAATTTGGTAAAAGTTTATTGTAATTTGATTTTATTTGAGGACTTATTTCTCCAATCCTATCCATTTTTGACAATACAAGATCACTTTTTGTCTTGGTTGCCTGGTGGGAAATTCTCACTCGCTTGGTTTTTCGCTCGACACAAAGTTGAAAGACTTGAAATTGCTCACGGTGGGCAACTAATACTGAAGCTTTTCCTGAATGTAGACTTGCATTCTAGTTCAAGGCAAAAAGATAGGCAGATGGTCCTCTCCATTTAAACTCTCCGTGTGGATCTCCTTCGACCTAGCTAGCTAGCTGCTATAGTTTAAATCAAAGCTCGTATGTTGTTGGTAGTTTTAGCAGAGGCTAATGTGAGATTTGGAAATGGACGCTTTGGTGAGAGGTAGCTTCTACGCATTAATAAGCTTTCAAACTCAACAACCAAAACTGACAACAAGAACAGCGACAACTCAACACTTTGAATAGTTTTGACCATGTATAGTGGGACTGGTTCTGGTTGGTACTTTGTAGCCAGACAAATCTCAGTTTCTTTTATGCCTCGCAATCCACCACACGCATCCTACCCGTGTTTGCTTCTCCAAAACTTTGCCCGAAAGTTAGCTTCGTTTAAGGATAGGTTGTCGTTTAAGTATTTAGAAACCTGAATATCCCTCTTGTCACGCACTTCTGCTGCGCGGCAACTAAAATCAACGTGGCAAGATATATTGTCTTCATGTTTTTAATTGAATGAAAGTGTATTGTATAGCTGAGTTTGTTGTATTGTTTGCATGTTTGTTTTGGAAGAGAAAATGCTTTGTAATTCATTTTAGAGCTTACAACAACTTAAAGTAAGCCAAGATCTCAGCTTACATTTTGATCTTATCTTAGATTGTATTTTGAACTTCGGTTTGTGGAAAATGAAAATGCAAGAAGTGATTAGGTCTTGATTGCTGAAGGATTACTTTACTAACAGTATAGACATTTCCTTGCTTGTTCGTTTTTTATATGCTTAGCTGGTTATATATTCCAATCTCATTCAATTCAGCGGAATGTTGCTAATTTCTAATTTGAGTTTTATATGTTATTGGTTGCTTAGCCTTACATGAACGTGTCCTCCAGTATGACATGCTAAGTCAAAGAAATAACAATCAAATTTCTTTTAGTAGAAGTGACAATTGCTTGCGATTCCATTAACACATGCGCACAAGTAACACAAGTTCCTTTCTGAAACAATGGTTTTACTAATTTTGATATCAAATGCCAATTGCTATACAATACATGCCATGCCATGCCAGAACTAGATATAGACGTTATCCCAAAATAACCCTTACTTTTATAACTCAATTCAACTTCAAATGGATAGAACTTCAATACACTTCTTCTTAGTGGGATGAGAAGTTCAATAGAAACCAATTCTGTAATCCTGAATTTGAGTTTACACTTTAAATCAAACAAAAACGCAATTTATCCTATTGTGAAAATCCTGAGAAGCGAAATAGCAACACGTGTCCTACAAGGTGTTAGACTTTCCTGTACTTAAGCAACACGTGTCCTGCACTGGGTTAGACTTTCCTGTACTTAAATAAGAACCAAGAACTATAACTGTTAAAAACTCTCCCTTTCGTCGTTTGTTTTTCTGCTTACCTTGCAATTCACTTCTCTCTCACCATAAAACTCTTCTCAATCCTCAGCATCCACAAACAAAGAAGTTTGAAGTTTGAATCTATACGATTGAATAACTTTGAGAATGGCAAGTGGGGATCTAGAGAGGGGCTCCAAGAACCGCGGGACGAACAACAATAATTCCAACTTCGCTCCCTACTATGTGGAGAACTCCGACAAGACCTGGACCTCATGGCTGATTCCTACGTTTGTTATTGCTAATGTTGCCGTGTTCGCTGCTGTCATGTATGTCAACAACTGCCCCAGAAAAAATCTGGGTCTTGATGGTGATTGTGTGGCCAAGTTCCTTGGTCGCTTCTCGTTTCAACCCTTGAGAGAGAATCCTCTCTTTGGTCCATCCTCTTTCTCGTAAGTCTTTGACTTGCCAGCGTTTAACTGGAATCTTGATGTGGGTTTTGATTGGTTTCTGTCTTTGAGTTCTTCTATATCAGTTTAGGCTGATAAATATGGGACCTATTACATGTTTTATCTCCGTTTTTCTTAGTCACTCTTGAGATGTTGGTATTCGCCTTCTGTTTTGTGGAATTACTGATTGCTTGTTCCTATATTCTCTGTTTCGCTGTTGATTTGACTTCGCCTTTAGTCAACGATCTACCACTATTAATAGAAGCTTATGATGGAAACTTAAGAATTTGAACTTTCTTTGTGTTCTTGGCTCGTTTTCTGACTGCCCATGGGACGAAAAGCCGTTATTTACATCCGCTAGCTTTCATTTTCTGAGTGAGGAGAATATAGCTTAGACACTCAAGTATTGAATTTTTGCAACTCTCTCTCCCGTCCCGTTAGGGGCTCTTTGATATGAGAACCTCATTTTCTAGTTAGACCACCACAATGTTGCAGCTAGCGGGACAGCTTACAACCAGTTTTTTGGCTTTTGAAAAATGAAAAGGAAGGTAAGGGAGGATGACGAATTATGTAGTCTAGTTTATCTTGTGGGGAAGTTAGCTCGTGTCTCATTAGTAAACTATCTATTATTTCAGAGTTACCTTAACTAAATACTTGCTTGTTTTACATTATTTGAGCTTACACTGGGCTCATTTGGTTCTATCCCAGACTATTGCTTTGCTAGTTCTGTTGCATAGGAAGTTCATTTTGAGTTATGAGCATCCAGAATGTTTCCCAGCTTCTGTTCTCTGCTTCTCTTCCTATCCATCTTTGTGAGTGTATAGGCCTGACTTTTAATGTCAATTGTGATGTCATTTTACTGTTCCAGATTGGACAAAATGGGGGCTCTGAATTGGAACAAGATAGTGCATGAGCATCAAGGTTGGAGACTCATAACGTGTATGTGGTTGCATGCGGGTGTTATACATTTGCTTGCAAATATGTTAAGCTTGGTCTTCATTGGGATTCGCCTTGAACAACAATTTGGATTTGGTATGTTGTATTCTATTTTCATGTCTTCTTACAAAATAATTCAAACAATTGATGAAGGATGTAAATATGTGGCTGCTTTACATTTTATGACGAATGGGCATTCTTTTCTTTTTTCCTTTTTCCTTTTTTAATTCGTGCAAAAATGCTATAAGTTTTTACTTGTATGATCCTTTTTTAATTCGTGCAAAAATGCTATAAGTTTTTACTTGTATGATCGGGATGAAACATCTTCACCAAGCAGTTTGGTGGATATTGCTAGCTTTTAGGTGTCGGCAGTGAGTACGAAAGAACATTAAATGAAGTGTAACAGGCGATCTTGGATATCAAACTTGGATCTTGGCTTTCCCCATGGTTTTCAAATTAATTCGATATGTTCGTATTAATTCCCAATGTTGTGAGAATTAATTCCCGATCATATGAAGCTGAGGTACATGTGTGCTCAAGTTTAACAGGTTATAGGATGGAAGTATCTTATTCCTGTGAATTATTTATTTGTCAGTATCTCCACCATAGTATCAAGTCGTTGTTCATTTCTTTCCTCTTTGTAGTTGCTGCTTTCATATTTCCTAATGAATTCCTTTGGATATATAATGAGGCAGGGCGAGTTGGGATTATCTATCTCATATCTGGATTTGGTGGGAGCATACTGTCTTCGCTTTTTATTCAGCAAAACATATCCGTTGGTGCATCTGGTGCTTTGTTTGGACTTCTTGGAGCTATGTTATCTGAGCTTCTTACAAATTGGACAATCTATTCTAATAAGGTATGTTTCAAATTCACATGATATAAAAACTTTTGCAAGTGCCAATTTGTTAACTAGTTAAAAATTTTCATTCATGAATAATCATAAATAGCTATATGAACAAACATAAGAAGCATGAAGTGTTTTGAAAAATTACAACTTGACATTTTGATGAGCTATTAGCATTGCAGTGATTGCATTGCACGTCGTCATAAAATAGAATTAAATGGATACAAGGATACTTCGTGGTACTTTGATGTAAGATAATTCCAGGGAGTGCTTTCAAATTCGTGTTTGAAGAATGGATGTGATCATACGAACTCTATCATGTTGAATTCCACAGTATTAATAGGACTATGTGCAGCTGTAAATTTTTCAGTGATGAATGATAGTGACACTTGGAGGCATGTTTCTTTGTCTGGACGTTCTTGCTTCTTGTAGGTTGCTGCTTTAATTACGCTCCTGGTCATCATTGTTATCAACTTGGCTCTGGGAATTCTCCCCCATGTTGACAACTTTGCACACATAGGAGGTTTCTTAACCGGTTTTCTCTTGGGCTTTGTACTGTTACTTCGTCCTCAATTCGGTTGGATTGAAAATCGACATCTACCTGCTGGTGCTAATGTAAAATCCAAACACAAGGCCTACCAGTATGTATTCTGGGTGATTGCTGTGGCTCTTCTTATTATTGGGTAAGGTTTGATATTTCCTTTGTAATAGCCCATGTTTTATGTTTCCTTTTGAAGAAACTCAAATGTCTCCTTTGCTAATGCATAATACAGTTTGACCCTAGGATTGGTGATGCTGTTCAGAGGAGAGAATGGAAATAAGCACTGCAGCTGGTGCCACTACCTAAGCTGTGTGCCAACCTCAAGATGGAAGTGTGACAACTGATGATATAAATCATCCATTTCTATAGTTTTGATTTCTTATTCCTATTCTTTTTCTTTTTCTTCCATAATATAACATGCATAGTGTATCAATGTAAACTCGGATTTTCGGTGCACATGATCCAGAATGTTATTTGTACAGGACTACTCGCACATTGTATTCATGCTCGTGTTTAATCTTATGCCTCTCATGTCTGTTTCTGTGGTCTGACTTGTATTGATCCCTTAAATTTTGAAATGTAATTGTAATGTCCTAAGTAGTTGCTCTAGTTGACCAATCAGTAGTTAGATATAGGAATGAACTTATTATTATTATTTTTTAACATCTTTTACCTTTTCGCTACTTCTGCTTTATCTTTGTTTTAGTCAAAGCAAACACAATATAAACTCAACCCTAACTTAAATAAACAAGAATATGAATTCCTTAGTTAACAAATCTTTTATTATGATTTAGCTCATCAATTTTTTAATTTTAATTATAGATATAAAATATTAGGACGTTAATGCACCTTTTTTTGTACTTGGGGATTGACAAACACTTGAATCTAGTTCTTACCAAAATAGAAAGATAGGAATCATCAGTTTAGTAGGGTTTATAACTACCATAATAAAAAATTCTTACATGATGTAACAATTATATGTTGATATGCCAAATTAATTTCACTTATAATAGTGGAAAATTAATTCTCGATGGTTACATGGAGGTGATTGCTAATATCAGAAAATAAAATCTTGTTTCTATTTTAGACTTGATGGATCGTTCAGCTCAATTTAGAGTTAGCATGTCTTTAATCAACGTAAATAAAATGATATTGCTTGTTGGTAGACTATGATATGCAACTTTATAATATGATCTTTTTCTAAAAAAGAAAAAAAAATTATGATTTGCCTAGACTAGGATAGGACATCGTGCTTTAAAATTCTCAAAAGCATCAACTGATTTCCTTTTTTCCTCCCACTATGTTGAAAGAGGAAAGGTTACTTTGAACGCCCGCATGCAGCATTTAAGACTCCTTGGTCCTATTAACTGGTGATGTTGCTACGCTTTGGATAACGCCTGTCATTCGTTGAATTATGTCTTCAAACGACGGTCTATGCGCTGGTTCACTGCTTGTTTGGATTGAAACCAACAGTTTTTTTTAAGTTCCCATCAACTTGCAACTTCTGATTTATGGAACAGTGGAAAGCTCCCTTACAATTACCTTTTCCAGCAGTCGCAAATGATGGATGCTACCTTGGGATCAAGGCCTTCGGGTAATTCCAATCTCCTGTCCATAAACCCAACCACTCCAACTACCTTTTACAGGGACGATACTTTAGTTAACCGAACATCATACTACAAAAAAGTTGGGTTAACTGTTGTGTGGATTTGTGAGAGATGTATGAAAAAAAGTAGACCTGAATTGAGTTCAGACTGATCCACGGAATGGAGACGGTCATTAGTTCCCAAAGGATAACACCAAAGCTGAACACATCAGACCTGTATGGGTGCACGGAACGTCTCAGAAGTCAGAACATAACCAATAAAAGAAATGATTTTTTTTTTCTCTTATGACCCGACGCTTATTGAACTAGGAAGCAATGGAAAGATTGGCATACAAATTTACAGAATAAGATCTTTTGTCTAGTTTTATGATGTCTTATTTTGTCTAGTGAATCTTAATTATTTATTTATGCGGGTCTTGCATAGGTCTCACATAAATTGACATGGGATTCGTATAAATGAATTACTGAGATTCACTAAATACAATAAAATACCATAAAACTGGAGAGAAAATTAGGAAAAGAAGGTCCTCTGTGTCTCCAATAATTTATTTTTTAAGGTGTGAGCCTCTGACTAAGTCAATAATACCGAATTGCAGACGCAACAAACACAGATTTTGGAGAAGAAAACAGTTCAGAAACTTACTTCTCATTTGAAGGCTCGTTACGCATGACTTCCGGGGCCATCCATTGAGGCTGAACAGAGGAAAGCACAAAAAGTTAGGAATGAGTTCCGCTACTATGACCATGATATTACCCTAAAGCGTAAGTAAGAAATTTTAATAAAGTTTTTTGTTTTTTCTGGAGAATTTTTTGAGGGTGTTATGAAAAGGCCATTACAGTTCCTCTTCCAGATTTTGCAGTTAGGAAGGTTGCATTCTTCCACTTCGATAGGCCGAAGTCCCCAACCTGGGAACAGTATCATAAAATTTGTTAAGAAATTGTAAATTCCAAGTGGCTTCAATTCCTTAAGCCTGATCAAAGATCACATATTACCTTTACAGTCCAGTTCTTGTCAACTAGCAGGTTAGAAGATTTTAGGTCTCTGTGCACTATAGGAGGGTTTCTACGATGCAGATAATTCATACCTCTAGCCTGCAATAAAGCAGAAATTGCAAGACCTTGTTTGAGAGCTCAAAAACTCAAAACCTTTCTATTTGGGACTAAAAGTAGTACATTCTGGAAGATAACGACAGGATAGAGATATACAACATCAAGGGCCATCCTCAGACGTCGTCTCATGTCCAGTGCTTGATTGCTTTTGTGAAGGGTCTTGAAAAGGCTTCCCCTGGTGTTTAGAAAGACAGACTGACGTGTTTAGCTGCCTATAGAATTATAAACCAACAAGAATATGCAGATGTTATTATTTTAACCGATTTTATCATCAAATGCACACTGTTGCACAGACTAACAAACAAAAAGGGTAGCAATTAGTAGCAGAATGGCGCTTAGATGGAATCTGAACCATTATCTTAGAGCCTTACGGTCTCAGGATGGTTACTCTTAATCTACTGTTGCCTACGTGTTTTATTCCTTTCTACAGAGCTTGGTTCTTGTAGTGGTTTGCATCCTCATCTAGACTGATTGAAGCCTAGTGTTTGGCAGTTCTTGATGTGCGAGCATTGTGATCCCCTTTTGAGGGATTTTTCAATCTGTTTATTTTACTTTACAAAAAAAAAATTGTAGGAATTTGGAACAAAAATCCAAATGCATGAAAAGAAAAGGTGGCAATGCCTTTTAACATGGAATCTTAGAACGATGCTAGTCTGCCAATAATATCGTTAGCATAAAGTGATAACACCATCATTACCTTGGCAAAAATTCTGTGACAATGGCAAGTCTTTCTGGAGAATATACTGCTCCCATGAATAGTAACACATTTGGATGTCTAAGTTTTCTCATTATGTCGATCTGCATTAAGGATTCCATTTCACCATTACTTTTTTTCCCCACTTGGATTACAAAATATTGAAATTTAAGAGTGTCACCTCCTTTTTGTAATCTTTTAGAGTTTCCGCTCTGTATTCATTCCCCAAATAAACCTTAACTGCAACATCCTGACAAAGAACAACAAAATCATTCCATGTCAACTTCAATTAGCAACTGTGGATGAACTCAGAAGAATTTGTGAGGTTGATAGAGTACCGATCCATTCCACAGTCCACGATAAACAGCAGCAAATGATCCTGGAAAGAGAGAATAAAAAGGTCATAAAAGAGCTTGGAATTTTTTCTATCCACAATTTGCCAATGTCATATCCCCCTTAGTAAAGCAACGATATTCATACCCTATCAGTTGTGTTCAGAATATGTTTGAAATCTTCAACAGACAAAAAATCATGGTTTTTCAAAGTGATACTGCAGCCTACATGAATAAACTTACATTCACAACAAATTTTATGCACTTGCCAACATATGTTGGTAAGTTTAATATGTTTCAAGCATACCCTGTCCAATCTCCTCTCCCAAGTCTAGGTTTTCCCAATGAATCTCGCAATCTAGCAGGCAATTTGAGTCTTGGTCCCCTTTATTTGAAGAACTTCCCCGGCTACTGGTGCTTTCCCCTAAGCTTGGAAACTTTATAACTTCTTGCTGTCTCTGTAATTCAGCATCCAACTCTGAGGCTACTAAATTTGCCTCTTCAATGTCTAACTCATTCCCATTCTCTTGCCAATCTAATATCGGCACAGGATAGACAGGCTTAGCGAACCTCAAAGATTCTTTGCACTCAGTTGAAGAGGCTAGATTACAACTCTCTCCTGAATCTTTTGATCTTCTTCTTTGAGCTACATTTGGATGTACACTTTTAACTGCAAATAACGAATTTCTTTTGCATGAACTTTGTCTCTTGCGCACATTATGAATGGTGCTACAGCAAGAAGTTAGTGGCTTTGAAATTTTCGGATCATTAGCCTTGCTTATGGGTTCATCGCATGTTGCAGTATCACTTGGATCATTTTGTTGACCACAGACATGGTCTTCTTCTTTAGAGCTGCCACTGCTCCCTATGTGCAATTTTGCCAAAAATTTAGCAGCCTGCAGAAACTTCCACCAAATTGTGAGAGAGAAAATTCGCCAACATAGTCAAAAGCAGAGGCGGAATACAGGGTAAAACCATTTTGTATATGAATGCATGTATTGCAGATTTTTACGAAGCATGCATAGGACGCCTTAGGTGAGGAATTTGTTGCTGCAAAATCTAACAACTCAAGGGGATTTTAATATATTTTAGAAGACCATGATATTCGATATTAACTTATTCTGGGTGGCTGATTACTAAAGAAGTTACCTAGTTGAAGGGTTGTTTTGGTAGAAAATATTATGATAAAGTAGCGCTGGTACAGTAGGTAGCTGAAGAACATAGATAAATCCATGACAGTAAGATCAAAGTGAATTTTTATCCCCTGCTTCCTAGAGTAATGACAGTACAGATATATGCAGCCTTTGAAAGCACTGGAACTTACTAGAGCTGAAGCAACAGGAATCTCTGACTTGAGCTCTTCAGCATCTTTAACACTCTGTTCTTTATCCTCAGAATTGAGATGCTCATTGCAGGTGCCATCATCATGTTTTTGCGGTAAAATTTTTGAAGCCTAATGGTAGACATTTATGAAACCTCTTTAAAAACTGAATTTTTAATTTGGAACAGAAAAGATTAGTTGAAAGCTCTATGATATAATACATATGCACCAGATTGAAAACTGACGATGCAATCTGCGGGACAGGCGCAATAGGCAGTCGTGGTTTCCGGTGGATCTTTTCCGGGTTTATCCTTATTGGTTCATTAGCATGGGGTTGACCTGCTCTTAAGCTTTCTGAATTTGCTGCATTGAATATTGCTGCGTCACTTGAAACAGTGATAATACCTGCAAGCTCACCATTCTCATATAATGGGCTTTTTGTGATCATAGCCATGAATATTTCACCCGATCTCTTCTTTAAAGGAAACCGGCCTGACCATAATTTGCCTGAGTTCAAACATTCCATGATTCGTTTAAGAGGTGTGTAGTACTCTTCAGCTACGAGAAGTTCAGAAATGCTTTGTCCAAGGACTTCATATTCCTTCCATCCATAGAGTTTTTCAGCAGAGTGATTCCTTTAAAAAAAAATTTACAGTCGGACATAATTTGTTGCACAAGTAAAACTAAGCCAACTGAATGCAAGGGGGGAAAAACAAGGCTCTTCTCATTGCTATTATGGAATAATTGAAATCTTCTTGGAAGAACTTGTGCCTTTGATGTCATCTTTGATCTAAGTTTGAAAATAAAACTCTAGTATCTTGTCATATACTAAATATGGATTTTCACACTCCAGGACACCTTAACTTCTCCAATAAAACCTGAAAAACGCATTTAGGGAACAGCTTAATACAAAAAGACATGATCGAAAAGTCGGGGCAAAATCTAAGAGTCAAAGAATCTCAGTTCCTCTGAGGGCATATCGTCATGCAGCTGATTGGAGCACGGGAATCCTATTCAGGCATATATCCTCCTGCACTGAGATTGGCAACAGAATTGAGCAGCTTTCAGAAAATGAAATCCTGACATAACTGCTTCAAATTCCGTTGATGGTTTCTATATTTCATGCTTGAAACTAGTCATCAAGATACCATATTAGTTTTCTTAGCAATGCGTTCATTAGAGTTTGTCTCCTCCACTCTGCCTCAGGCTCCCAACAATCCAATTACTGAAAACGGATCAAATTGGTTATTGTTCAAAGAAATTTACCTCATTCACTACTCCACCAACCTTCACTACCACACGCTGAAAAATCATATAAACTGCCGCACCAACTTATTAGGAATTTTTCAGGCTCAACTTTCTGTGGTTATAAAATAGAAGCGTGTCTCCAGCTATATTCTTTCTCTAATAACTTATAGTGTTGACCGTAAATCGTACAATCTCTAGAAAAATCACTTTAATGGTGCATTTTCTGTTTCTTGTCCCACTAGCTTAACTCACACAGCTAAATTTGATGTTCAATTCAGTTCCGTTGTCTAAGTCATCTGTTTCTCAATATGTATATTTCATAAGTGGAACTTGGAAAGAAAAGATAGAAGAGCACAAGTATTAACCCCCGGAAAGTAATTAAAGAGATTAAAAAAAAGCAATAAGTCAAACATCTACAGTTCTCAGAGACACACAGAAAGATGCTGTTCACCTACCAATACGTGATTTCTCCAGATGAAGCAGTACAGACGTGAACGGCATGTCCCATGGATTCCAACACGCTCTTGTAAGGGCTCCCTGAAATGAAGAATCCAGGAATATATGCCCCGCCAGAATCTGATGTCGCATCACCGGCAGCTGACATCGCCATCATAGACCCTCCATTTTTCCTACTGTTTTCCTCCACCAACTCACTCAGTTGCTCTTTCAGCTTTGCATGACTCACCTCCAGACTCAGACATCGATCCACCAAGACCCGGTACAGGCTTGACTCGCCGGCCGGAGATATGAGCATTATATAGATATTGATCCTTTATGGAACAGTGAATACTTAATTACCATGGGTGGTGATGGCTCTGGAGTAATAATAATTATTTAATAACTGAATAATATAGGAATCTTGAGCCTAAAGGGTGTTCGCCACGTGTCTTTGACTGGCAAGGTGAGCTGTAATGGTCAGACAGCTGTAACGTTGGCAATGCAAATTGACGAATAGGGAGACAAAAGGGAGGCTTTCCTAATTGGTTACGCCCACGCAAGACTCCAGTTCCTGTATTTGGAAATATTTTTGGTCTGGTTTTTGTTACGGAAATACCCCTGACTTCACAGTCCCATTTACAGTTTTACCCTTCTCCGCCGTTTGGTTTGATTTGAAAAACCTCATGGTGGCTGCTTACGCTCAATACAGAAGTCAACTACGTTTAATACAGTCAACACGATGAGGTGTTACCATGGATCGTTGATACCAGTTAATATTGTGGTTTATGAGAATGAAGTAAACATCAAAGCAAACTAATGAAGAATAGATTACGGGAGTAGAGACTTCAATTTGGATAACGAGTATTTAACATTTCCTTATTCATGATAAGACTTGAACAGTGAACATGAGAAATCATTGAGAGATTAGAAAGTTCAATTCATGCTTATGCAAAATATGGCATATACATACACGATAATATTGATTTTTGCACATTAATATGATTTTACATGCATTCATGACATTTTTCGAGTATAATTGAGTTATTTTGAAAATTTGAAGTATTTTTTTGGACTAGGAAAAATATTAAAATTTGGGTCAATTCTAGTGAGACACGTGGACTGATCATTTAGTAACAAATGACCTACATGCTAAGGTAACATGTGGCAGTATGGAACCGTGACATATGTAGGACATGCAATATAGCCACGTAGTGTATGGATTTCGGTGTAGCTCATTCCTCTGTTGTAATCTTTTCACCGAAAGCATTGTTGAAAAATCTTCTTCTTGCTTACCAACACCAAAACACCAAGTTGTTTATGATTGTGTATTTGGCTTCATCAAAGTAAACTTTATTATTGATTATCCTTCATCCACCGCAACCACTGCTGGAAATTTTGTTACATCATGTAAGTCATGTTTTAGTGTTTTCGTGAATGGTCTTTTGATGATTTTGTAATGTTTGGAAATGAAAACATGCAAGAATGGGATAGAATTTTGGTGATAAAAATATAGAATGTACAGTTGATAAACATGCAGTAAAAGAATGAAAAAGTGCAAAAAAGCTTAACTGAAATGGAGTTGCATAAATAGTGATCTATTTTTGATGGTTGTTAGTAATAAGAGATTTTAATTTGTTTGTCTTGAGTTATTGAGGTTAACAAAAACAATAGCAGAAAAATGTGATGTAGAACCGTATGGCTATAGGTTCTGTTTTGGTTTGTGGATTGTTATTGTTGGAAACAAAATTACAATAGTGAGAGAAAGTTGAAAATGGGAAGAGATAGAAGAATAGTTGGAGTTTCGGATTTGTGATTTTTGAAGTGTAAACTTGAATCTGAATTGTGTAGAGATTGTATTTGGAGTTAGAAATGTGGAATAGATGAATTAGGACTGAGTTATGCTAGAAATAAAAGGAAAATGGAAGGAGAAGAAGAAAAGGAATTCGGTGGAGAAGAAGAGAGAAAATGTTGGGACCCGTTTCCGGAACCCAACTCTTCAGAATACCATAACTATCATCAATACATAACCTGGTCTGATATCACTCATGTTGGATCCTGCTTGACTTCGGAATCCAACTCTTGCTCTAAATCAAAGTAAACATACATACATAACTGAACTACTTAAATCTATCATTTCATTTCTTTAAGCAACAGAGTTTGAAAAAAACTTTGCTTACATATCAAAGCCACACCATTGGCTTATTACAAAAAAATTCAAAAATAGCAAATGAAACAACTACTTTAGGCTCTTGAATACTTGATCTTCTAGCTATAACCTGAGGATGGGACAGAGAGGGGGGTGAGCTTAACAGCTCGTGGGAACAGTTTATAATAAAAAAAATAAACAAAAATCTTGAAAACATTTTTCTTGTCTTAGAAAACTTTCTTTGAATCATCAAAATGCTTACTTTTCAAAATTCTTGTCGTGCAGACAAAGTTCACAACTTACAAAACATGAATGCATCAACTTAACAATTCACAGATGCAATGCACATCAAATGGCTCGAGGGTTCCATAAAACAGAATGAGGAAACCGAAGTTTGCCCCATGAACAAAATGAGTCCAAATCGAAGCTCATATGCCACAAGCGGGCAGCCGGGAGAAGGCTCTTGTCAACGTGCACGTGACGAACAGAATGGTTCCA
>JAOSBM010000206.1:26010241-26028158 GCA_027568955.1 Erythroxylum tenue
TCATATAGTCAAAAGCACTATTCATTTGGTCATGTTTCAGATTCGTATAAAGATGAATTTCCAAGAGTAGAAACCATTTGTTCTGGTTCGAATCAGTTAGAATAAATATGAAAGAAGTGAAAGGGAATAAATAAGATGAAAAAAAAATTAATTATACCGAATTTCGGAATGGTTAAGGTTTTCATATTGGCTTAGAAATCAAATTTAATTTTGGGCCTTAAGAAGATTGATTGAAGTTTATAAGCATGTTTTAAGTATGAAGGTTTCGGTTTAAGTAGTTGGGTTCCGGATTTTCGGATTCGGGATCCAACAGCACGTCTACCCGATGCAGGCCACGATTGCGGGCCACATTCGAGCCTTTTGTCACGATCGTGGCATGCAGGCCACGATCATAAGCTAACTCTGGTGCTTCTATCACGATCGTGGCCTGTTGTGCCACACGATTGTGTGTTATTGTTTTGACCCGAATGCCTCTGAAACTTCACTGTTTTTCGATGTTGACCCTAAAACACTAGCAAACACATCAAGGTATCTCAAAAACATAATATTTAAGCTCAAAGATTTGTACTAACCTATAAAACACTTTAAGCACAGATAATTAATAAACGAACACAAATCTAATCTAAACACATACTAAATGATCGGATTAATGGATAAACACATATCAAACTATGCCCTAAAATATGATGCAATTTATGTTTATCAACACCTACTAGAGCTCCCATATTTTTCTCAAAAAAGGAATCATCAAGCTATTAGAAAGTTTGGTTAGGAAGTTTTGTGGGGTCATTTGGGAGGTGAAGGAGGGTTAGCTAAAGTCAGATGTCTAATATATGCACACCTAAGGAAGAAGGGGGACTGGGAGTTATTTCAATCAAGGTTACTAACTCTGCCTTGATATTGAAAAGATTGTGGTAGATCTTACAAGATAAGGACTCTCTTTGGATGAGATGGTTACATAACTATTTTTTGAAAGGCAAAACCATATGGATTGTGAATAAAAGTTCTTCTCATTCTTGGTTTCTTGGCCTAGTCATACAAGGAAAAAGCTTCTGTGTGGTATGATAATTGGACTAGTCATGGACAATTAATTCAACAGTTTGAAGCTTCTAGAACTAGGCAACAACTTACACTAGAGATAAAGTCTATAAATTGATAATTGATAATAATTGGGTGTTACCTCAAGACCTCTAAAGCTACAAGCCTGATTATTATCCAACCCACATTGCGTCGCGATCGAGGTCTTTCTACGACATTCTCGGAATACAAGCAGGTGCCATTTGTGAAGAGATCACGACGGGTTACCGAAGACTGGCACGGGTTTTGCATCCAAATGTCACAACCAGCGCTCAGAACGAGAACCCAGCTAGGGATTTCATAAGGGTTCACGAAGCTTACCAGACTCTCTCCGACCCCGAGAAACGGGCCGATTATGATCGGTCACTATTCAGGCAGCCCGGTCGATGAGATCTTCGTTTGTGACGTCTGCTACACTTTCTCGGAGATGGGAAACAGATCAGTGTTGGGAGCTTCTTCTCCGCTCGCGGCTTCTTCTCCGCTGGCGCCTTTTCCGACGCCGCTGGCTTCTTCTCTGCCTTTGGCCCCATAGGGACCTTTTTCTGACAAGGGGAGCGCAGATTTAGAATGCACCCAAAGTTTGGGAGCAAAACCGTCTCTAGTGACCCAGTAAAGTTAAGGTTTTCCGGGTGACAAAATTTAGTTTTTATCATGTTTGCTTCATCATAATATCAGTATGTTCGAGATTTCTTTTCATTTTACACATTTTATTGACTTTCCATAGCTGCAAGTGATTTTATGTTGCACTGATCTTCTTTCTTTGCCCACTTCTCGAAAAATTTCATCGATTAAATTCCGTCAAAAAATTTCTCATCTTCCATTGTTCAGTTCTTGTCTCCACTTGGTCTGTTACCATCGGAAGTTAATGTTCTTTGTGAACATATTCTTGAATTGTTGTCCCCACACTCTTGGTTCCGTTAACTTGTATTGCGTGGGGAGGAGAGAGCTGAGATTTTGTAGACAACGATGGATAGATTTCTGTATTTCTGAATGACAGAAAATTGGGCATGTGTGTTGGAGGACTTAGCAGTACACGCCAAAGAGAAGCTGGACAAAGTTACAAGCTTTTTGGGCGTGTTTGAGCCTCGACAAGAGGCGTGTCACTGGTGGCAAGTAGAAAGCAGGGAGGACGAAGAGCCAGCTTTCACCGGGCTTGGCTTTGGTGTTATATGTTGGACGACGACTTGTCCAAGTTTCCTTGTGTTTGCTATTGGCTTACCGTGGCTTTGGGCAATCTTCAGTCATTATCTTGCTATTACTACCGGCGGAGGGAGTTTGGGTGTGGACTTCTTCAGATGCTACCTTGGGAGATGTTGGTCTCGTCTGACAGCGACGCGACGTAACTGATTGCAAGATCCTTTTTCCAAGATTTGATAGTCTTCTTTCTCTTTCTTTACTCCCACAGCTCATCACTTTATCCTAACTTTATTGCTATATCACATCTGTCATTATAACATCGCAGGCTTGTCGTTGCTGCAGGAAACTACCTAGTTACATTTTCAGTTACATTTTCGGTAGGCTTCAGTCTTCATTCAGGTAAATATGTAAGATTACATAAGCCCAATCTATCAATGCAGGTACGGTTTGTCATTAGTTTATTATTATTTTATTGTGTCTTTATTATTATCGTATTTTATTATTATTATTATTTCATTATCTACTTTTTTTTTTCAATATTATCTTGTCACATTTGCTTGTTGGTTCACTAGAAACAGCCTCTTTATTAAGTAGGGGTAAGGCTGCGTACTATCGGACCCCCACACCCTGCTTCAGTGCTGAAATTCGAGGTATGATGATGATGACTTACTACCCTGATAGGTACTTTTTGAAAGGCAAGCCTATCTCTTCCTTAACAAAAAATGTCCTTTATACATGGAGATGGATGAAACTAGGACCATTTATTCTTTGAATGTTGCTTTCTTTTTAGTAACCGAATGAGGTAAAGAGGTTGTGTCAATAGAACCTTCCAGCAATATCTTTCTCTAGTATAATTCAACGGATGATGGATCTTCCAGGACTTCCTAAGACCACTTTCGAGGTGTATATAACTGCATTAAGTACTCGTATGCATAGGATATGGAAAGAAAAAAATTTAGAAGATTAAAAAACAAGTTAGCTACTTTAAAAGAGAGAACATCTGAAGTTCTTCAGTTTATCAAGGAGATCCTAATGTTAAAAAACATTATACACTGACATCCAGGAAAAGCCAAATTTTTAGTTTCTCATATATATTAGTAACTTGGTTGTCTTAGTATGGATGATTATGTTTTAAACGTTTTTAGTGTTGTATGGGTACTTCCCAGTAGGATTTTTCTGTAAACTTTTACATCTTCTATTAATATATTCTTTAACTTTAAAAAAACAAACTATGTGATAAACTTATTCATAGTGTAAAGACTTATTGATCTTATGGATAACCTTTATCTTGTTATTTTTCCTTCAAGCACATCCGATTGAGGGAATTTGAAGTCGCATTGATAACAACTGGGTTCTTGATTCTAGTGCTACACATTATTTCTCCTCTAATTTACAAAAGATCTTGTTGTAACATAGTCTATGTTAGTGAAAAAGATGTCATAAATGGAGTGAATTTTTTTAAGGTACTCATTATATTTAATATTAAATGAACTGGATATTCGCCTTATCAATATATTAATATAATACCTTTAAAATTAAAATTGAAGATACACAAAATATTTGAAAAATTATACAATATTATTATTTATCAATATATTAATATAATACCTTTTAAAATTAAAATTGAAGATACAAAAAATATTTGAAAAATTGTACAATATTATTATTTGGCAAATAATTTATCTTAATCATATAATTTATAAATTATTACGTAATTTAAGAAATTATAAAATAAGCTTTTAAGTACATTATAATTTTTTCTATTATAAAAATGAGCAAGCAAGTTAGCCATACTTCATAGATGAAATGTATATGCACAATATTTATTTTTATATCATTTATTGTGCGTTAGAAGCCAATTTTACTGGTAAATGCCAATTGTAAAAATGTTTTTTTAGCTTTTTATGTATGTGAAATGCTAAACAAGATCAAAGCACGGGTCTTACCATTTATGGCCGAAGGGTGGTGCAATAGGTCTTACTATTTACGGCCACCCTTGAGAATGACAAGGTTCGGCTCGACCGACTAATGGGCTACTGGCCTATAAGCTAGCAACCCGTGGCTCGGTGTATAGCTTGACAGGGTTAGGAAAGGCCCAATTGAGTCAGCCCGTTTTATTAATTTTTAAATTTTTTTAAAAAATGACATTATTTTTAACAAAACAATGACGTTTTGTTGCTTTCAATCAGGTTACAGGCCTGACCGAGCTTGGACAATTCTACACAGCTCACGGCCTCATGGCTGGGTCAACCCAGGAAGAGCCGGGCTTTGCCATCCCTAAGTGCAGTTGTAATGTTGGGTTCCTAGAGTTTTTCTTCCCATTTTACCAAACAAAAATGTAATCAACAGGTAAAAATTGTCCCCTATCGGACTTTTCCTCCACGGTTCCACGTTTTGCACATAAATGTTTGATGTTTCTGCACATAATGCTTACTTTAGAATGGCGCAATGAAAAAGCCCAAAATGTCGTCGTTAAGCCTCGACGAATTCCCGAACCCACCTGCGACGTAACCGTTACGGGCTGTTTTCAAAAGAGAAAGGTCCCGCCAAAACCACCAAATCTTCAAGTCCGGATGCTCTGTTCCCACAAACTCGGAGAAGACGAAATCCAGACGATTAACAGGCGAAACCAAAAACTTGGTTGAAATGTACGGTCTGGTGGCTGTCCTTTTGTGGTGCTCTCTCTATTACTCGAGATTTGGCGGTGTGATAGTGGTGGAGGGAGTGGAGATTCTATCCAAATCTAAGCTTGAAAGGTGCGAGAAGGGATCGAATTCCGCTTCTGATCTCAATTGCACCACCAAAATCGTCCTTAACATGGCTGTTCCTAGTGGCTCGGTACGCATATTCATTTTCTTTTTCCAGAAAATGATATTGTTTGTTAGTATCTTATAGGTAGGTAGGTAGGTAGCTATCTATTAGATTCGATCGGTACATGAAATTTTGTTGTCCAATTTTATGATTTTGTTGACGCAGAGCGGGGGAGAGGCTTCAATTGTGGCAGAAATAGTGGAAGTGGAGGAGAATTCCACTAACAACATGCAAAATCTTCGAGTACCGCCTCGGGTAACCGTCAATAAATCTGCGGCGTATGCTCTCTACGAGCTGACCTACATACGTGTATGCATCTAGCAAATGAAATAATGCTTTTCACAGAAATTAGAAACTCTAGCCGTAATTTGCAGTTTGCTTCCATTTTGAGACTGAATGTCTGGTGATTTTTGTGACGGATGGGTTATCTATTTGCAGGATGTTGCTTATAAACCCCAGGAGTACTATGTTAAGACACGCAAATGTGAAGCAGATGCTGGTGCAAATGTCGTGAAGATATGTGAGAGGCAAGTGCTTGCTTACTGTTGTTGTTTCATACATATTTGAAATTAGATCTTAAATATTAGGTTGATTATCTTTGATCAGTGTAATGTAGATTGCGAGATGCAGATGGTCACTTCATCGAGCACACTGAGGTGGCTTTTTACTTTTTCAAATTCTTAATTCTTGTCTAGTTTTCCTGTTTAGTTATAGCTATCAGATTGTTACCGACTGTTTAAAGATATCGATTCGTGTTATAGTTTCTGTAAAGTCAACAATTAAACCTTTTTTTGCTGAAATATTTTCTGTGTGACCATTTATTTAGAAAATCGATGATGGATTTACTTGATGTTCTTTTCACATTCAATTGCTCTCATATTTCTTGCTTTTTCTGGGTAGCCAATCTGCTGTCCTTGTGGGCCCCATCGGAGGGTACCTTCATCATGCGGAAACTTTTGTAAGTTCTTTCGATTTGCTCACATTCTCAGCTTTACCATGAAAGATGCAGAATTATTCGTCTTAGTTAATTGATTGCTGTGTTTCTTGTAATTAGTTGACAAATTGTTGAAAGGGAAGGCTAATACTGCTCACTGCGTTAGATTTCCTGGTGAATGGTACGGTCTCTTAGACTATCTTCATTTTTTCTATGGATCCAGCTTAAGTAGCATATAAATGATTTATAATAAGAATCTTTTCGACCAATTAGGCAGAAAAAAATGTCTAAGAAATGTTGAATTTGTAAGCATCCCCGGGTGTTATTAATGAATGTCATGTAATGAACGAGTCATAAGTAGGAATGCAAAGAACCCTTTAGCCAAGCCCATCGACATTTTGGATTGATTTAGCTCCAGTACGAGTGATAGGGTTTAAGCGGATGATTAATGCTGCTTTCCATTTATGGCACATATCAGATCATGTACTGTTTTCTTATTTCCGCTAGTATTGGATGTTTAATTTTAGTGCTGACACTTACGTTTTAGGTTCCATGTTTTTGGCATTGGACGGCGATCAATAGGATTTAGCATTCGAATTGAAGTGAAGACGGGAAGTAAAGTCTCAGTATGTTGTTCTTCTGCAGAAGTCATCGTTCCACAATGCCAATAAACACGTCGAAATATATTTAACCCAGCTTAAGCTGTGATTCTGCCCTAAGATTTCTCTTTTCGATAGATTTTTACTCTTGAGTGATTCCAACGGCTTTCCATGGGCTAAATGTCTTTTCATTCTTAATTTTATTCAAATTAGTTGAGAGTTTGTAACAATAAGGAAATAAATATTGCTTGCAACGATGCTGTGTACCTGATGCATTTCTGGAGTTCATCCCTCCTTATTCATGCCAAACCGTCTATTGGAATCAAAAAGTGTTTCTCTTCTACATGAAAATCATCCGCATTTTGTAATAACAAGGTGTTAGTCTTGCCGTCGCATTTAGTTGAATGTTTGTTTTTGATATTTCTTTGGTTTGTACATTGCAATGAAATTGACGTCGTTATGGAATTCACCTCTGAAAGACTGTCCTGGACCGTCGTAATTATTTTAGTATTTTTATTTACATGTTTACAGGAAGTGATTGTGGGTCCTGAATATAGAACAGCAACCTCAAAGGATAATTTTCTAAGGGTTAATCTGATTGGAGATTTTGTAGGATACTCAAGTGTACCTACTTTTGAAGACTTCTACCTTGTCACTCCGAGACAGGTATGCTTCCCTGATCAATGGGATTTCTATTGTTGAGCAACTTGAAGACAAAAGAAGGAAAATCCTTGTATTTTTATCACGGTTCTTTTAAGAAAAATGCGCGATATCTGGTGAGAAAACAATAAATGGTTAGTGGCTAGTGTGGTGGAAAATTGGAATTGGTTTGGTTATCATCAATCTGCTCAGAACAGGAAGGGGAAGAAGAAGGAAATATCTTATTTTTTATCCTGCCTTGATTGAACATATGTTTACATGGTCTTGATTGCATATTAAGTAACGTCCTACTGCTGAGATAATCGTGTTTTCTTTCGTAGGGTGAACCTGGTCAACTACCAGAAGTGGGGAAAAATTTTTCTTCGTGGATGCTGCTTGAAAGAGTGAGGTTTACCTTAGATGGGCTTGAATGCAACAAAATTGGTGTCAGCTACGAGGCTTTCAGTGGACAGCCAAACTTATGCTCTTCACCGCTGTGGAGTTGTTTGCATAACCAGTTGTGGAATTTTCAAGATGTTGGTATATCAAATCATTAGCGTGAGCAATTTTTTCAGTGTTTTGGGGATCACATAGTACATTCTTTCTTATTTGTGGCAGGCTGATCAAAATAGAATTAATAGGAAGCAGTTGCCACTTTATGGAGTGGAAGGAAGGTTTGAAAGGATAAACCAGCATCCAGTTATGTTCTGTCATTATTAGTGTGTAGTTCCACAGTATGGATATGTTCTCAGTTGAATAAAAATTTTGTCGTCTGCAGAATGCAGGTACTCATTCATTCTCCATCGGAATCACGGAAGTTCTGAATACAAATCTTTTGATAGAATTGCGTGCTGATGACATAGAATATGTCTACCAAAGGTTGATATACGGTACTTTTGGTATTTGCAGCAATTGCAAGTCACATATATTAAAAACTATTGTACAAAGGCATGATTACAAACTAAAGAGGCTTTTCTCCTTCACAAATTTGCAAGATTGGTCCTTCATGTTTCTCAAGCACCACATCCAGTTTTGTAATTGTTGCCACCTATAATCAATTATACTGGTAGCGGCATTGCTATATTTAATACAACGACAAACGATATATGCCGAGTTATTCTACATGTCTGGATTTGCTATAAATTGACCTTATCGATTTTAACACGAAGCCCCTTGAACCTTCTAGGATAGCATGATCATTGCTCGGGTCATGCACGGAGAGCCACTCTGTTTTGCTTCTAGGAAACGAGATGCCAACTAAAACATTACTTTTCATTAGATTTTCATACTGCACGTATTTTTGCAGGAGCCCTGGGAAGATTTTAAGTATTGTTATCCCGACTTTTGAAGCCCTTACTCAATTTGGAGT
The DNA here is from genome assembly GCA_027568955.1 of Erythroxylum tenue. Lineage (NCBI taxonomy): Eukaryota > Viridiplantae > Streptophyta > Magnoliopsida > Malpighiales > Erythroxylaceae > Erythroxylum > Erythroxylum tenue. Next base: position 26,018,808 of record JAOSBM010000206.1, read on the forward strand.
TGCCACAATCACTTCCAAAAATACCGGGGACGTGGAAGCATCATATAGTTTGACGGTAATCTGAAAGACTTCCCTACTCAAAAGTTTGAGGATGTTTAAATGCTCTTATATAATATCCTGCTCTCATTAGCTACAGTTACTCTGGGCTGGATCATTTTAGTATTAATAATGTCATACAAGATTTTGTCTTCTATTCCACATTAAGATTATTAACAAACTATATGTCGTTTCGGCTTATCCCGTTCTTAGAAATCATATATCCGATGCATCTGAAGACAATGTAACCAAAATAAGAAATGGCTTATTTTCCTCTAACTAAGGCAGTTTCACTATTACAATGGTCAATGTGCTAAAGTTTACCGTGACAGAACCTGAGGCTCTTAGAAGTTATTTATCATCACTGAGGTTAGCAAATAAAATGAAATTGCAATTTTCTCAACATATAGATGCCTCTTAAAATTTCCCTAGATGCATTCGGAGCAAGTTTCTGGATATCTGATCCCTAAAAAACAGTGGCAATGATGCCATTCATCTGATGTGAAGACCTCTTATTGAAATATTGTCTCCTAACGCATAGCTTGATGGAATTATGAGATATGAAGTCCATTGTAACTTTTATTGCTTTAGTGGGTTTCTCTTCCTATTTGGAAGACATTTCATTTTCACCTGCGAAGAATTACTTTTTGCAGTTTGAGTGCTCAAAGGGAGTCGGCCTTATGGAGGTAAGAACTCTGCTTTGATGTTATTTGTGTGTTGAGTCATTGTTCTTCTTTTGGATAACAGTCGTGAAGGATAGCTGAAACGTATTGTTTTACTTCTATGATTGAAGGAACAATTTTTTATTATGAAGCCAAACGAAATTGCAACCCGACCATTTAAACTGTATCCTACAACTGATCAAGCTGCAAGGTATTTATGTGCAGGTAAGGTTGCAACAAAGATTTCATCACAGCTTTGATGTTCATTTTAATGATAAAATTTGAGGAATGAATAAATGGTTCATAAAATTGTGCTTTGATGCAGCTATACTAAAAGATTCGAACTTTAATGAGGTTGATAGAGCTGAATGCCAATTTTCCACTACAGCTACCATCATTGACAATGGATCACAGGTTTGAGATGTTACAAAATTGTGTGCTATCCAGCATCTTTATTTTCTTGACTTAGGACGCTTTGGATTCTGTCATATTAAAGGGTGAATCCATCCAGAGTCCAAAAGCTAGTAATTTGGCATGGTTTAACATCCGTAGGCATGTGAACGGACCACCTTAAATCGCTTTCCTTAAGAATCTTTTGAATCGTTATTCTTGGTTTGCAATGGAAGGGGGATAAGTCCAGGATCATACAGCTACAGATAAACACAGGAAAGGGGGGAAAAAAAAAAAAGACGAAGCATAAAATTTGTGTTTTTTTCTATTTTCCTACTTCAAGAAGTATCAAGCGAATATGCATTAGTTGACCACCCGTTTTCCAAAAACAGTGAGGTGGGATCTGATTCACTAATTTAGGTGGTCGCTTTTTTGTGTCTGTAAATTATGTGAAATTCTGAATATCCATATCATGTCTATCTTCTTCAGTGGCTGGGAAAAAGCCCTTGCTCTAACCTTTTATAAAAAGCCGTATAATAATTGATATTAATTCTATTGCTTTACGTTGTGACATGATTAGAAAATAATTTCTCAAATTTTCTTCTTACAAAAATTATGTTGAGAATTTTTTTAGACCGATACTTTTTTTGAGGGGATAATAAAAATATTTTATTAGTTGTATAAGGATAAATTAAATAATTTATATTTATTTTAAGTTTTTTATATAATTACGAATTCTAGTTAATGGTATATATTTGGATAATTACACACTAAATCCTATTAAGCCTCTAAATATAACTACAGCTTTATATCATGATACTCGCAATTTAAATTTTGTTAAAAATTAAACATAATTGCACCTTTTTTTTTTTGTGGTTATGCCATAATAGTTATGCTCCTATCAGATTTTTTAAAACTTAATTCTTAAAACAACTTGCGAAAAGATGATTAGTAAATGGGACACGGGTAATACTTATTACGGAGTTCTTTGTAGTTCCACTATGCTTAAGAGTTGGTAAATGTGCCAGTTTTGCTTTCTTTAGACCATTGGATTCTGATAAACAGAACAGAGGTAGCTTTATTGACTCCACGCTGGTTAATCGGATAGAATGAATCACCCTTATTGGAATTGATTACAGATAAGTCCGTTCCAACCACCAGAGAACAGTGTACATGGGTTTTTGGAATTTGTGAGAGGCATTTGGAACAAACTCTGGGAAGGTGTGGCAGAATTCATCACGGGAAAGACTTGCAGGTACGTATTCTAGTATTACTTTTAGCTGTCTTGATGGGCTGTCGTTTATACAATTACAGCCATTTAGTTAATGATTCATAACTGTCTTCTTGTGAACAGACAAAAATGCACAGGCTTCTTTGATTTCAGCTGCCACATACAGTACATATGTTTGAGTTGGATGATACTCTTTGGTCTGCTTTTGGCTATATTCCCAACAGGTACTGTACGTTCTGTTTTCTCTCTGTTTCTTTTTCACAGGGAGGAGATAATTTACCGTGCGTTAGGATACAGTGGTTGTGCTATTATGGCTGTTACATCAGAAAGGACTCTTTGATCCAATTTACGACTGGTGGGAGGATAACTTTTGGACTGGTAAGCAGAGCATCCACCATAGGCGGAGAGACAATATTGATCTCCACCACCATCATGATCGTGTTAATAAACATCATGAGCTGGAAGCCAGGCACCACAGACATGATGCTCAACATAAGCGAAGATATATTCACCAAGGGCATAGGCATCGTCATTCAGAAAATTACTATTATCTTCATCATGTAAACAAGGACAAGAAACACAAGAGCAGTAAGAAGCCGATCAGGCAGCAAGTATTCTGGGATGGAAAAGAGAATGACGGTATTAGGAACCATCGGAACAGGAAAGACAGAGAGCATAACAGGATCATTTAGATAATTTCGAGTTGTTCCAAGTTTCACATCTCAAGCTGCTAGCAGAGCCTAGATGAAAAGAGACTAACAAGCCGTAGTGTAGATTGTTTGGAGTAGCTCTGGCAAAAAATGTTTTATCTTTCTCCAATTTTCCCTCTTGTCTGTTCTGTCTATTGGAGCAGAAAAGAGAGAAATCACTTAAAAGTCCTCTGATAGAATACTGTCGTCTTTTTCAAAAGGAAACCATGACCTTTAACAAAATTTTTTAAGGATAATTTACTTTTATAACATGATTATATTATAAATATAATAAACTAATAATCATAAATTGTATTTTACTGTGAGTTATGTTTTAATAATTTTCTCAAAATTAATTTTTACCGCAGATGTTCAAAAATCATTATAATAGAACAATTATTCAATCTCTAACCATATCCATGTTAACTATTTCGAAGAATGATGTAGAGATAACTATGTCAAGAATAATTAGAGAGCATTATTTATCTATAATACAATGATGGAGTTTGAACATTTAATAATGTAATATAATTATAATTATAATTAAATTTTAATTAGAATTAAAGTTAATTTTAATTATATATCAATTAGATCCAAATAAAATCTAATAGTCAATATAAGTTCATATTTTTAAATATCTTACATTAACCATAAAATTTTTAAAATTCTACAATCGAATGCAACTGAGTTAAAATACTTTTTTCTCTTCAATCATACTTTATGCTCAAATTTTACAATCAAGAGCAACTTAATTATAATTTATGTACTTTATAAGTCTTATCAAGTTTCTAGTTGATAATAAATATAAATTATAAAATTATATAAATTAAAATTTTTTAATTTATCTAATTATTTAATTTATATCTATATATCAAGACAGACCTCTAACAATGTACATAATTACCAAAAAGATTAATAATCTTGAAGTAGTTTTGGTTAACTTTTTTGTAAATGATTTTTTGATATAATTTATTTTATCTTACAATGTTTTAATTAGACATAAAGTATGAATTTAGTATCCATTATATTTAAGTCTAATTATATTGTTTCTTTAATATTAGTAATTAAAATTTTAACGATATTTGACAAGCATTTTTAAAGTGTCATTCCATCATGAGAAATGATTTCTCAAATTAATACTAACTGAGAATAATTGAACATTCTCTCTAATTACTTTAAGATAAAAAATCTTATTTTAATCACTCAATTATCTTTATATAGTATCATATATATCTAATCACAACCAGTCAAGCTACCATTAACTAGGATGAGTTTTAATTAGTATAAGACATATCAATCTATACATGGGATACTTGGAGAGCGTAAGTCAAGTGAATACTTATACCATCATCATAATGAGCACTTCTATAAACGCACAAGTAATATTTCGCATGAAATTCTCCTATTGAGTTATTTTACTGACTTTTTTCCTAATGCGTACTCACACATTTAATTAAGCATTTTTATATTTTATTATATGAAATGAACTACTTTTTTGATAAGGAAGAAACATAATATATGCTAGTCTTTTCACTATATTATTGTCTAGTGTTAATAGACATTAAGTTAGGAATAGTGTAGAGATAATTTATGAATACAATATAAATCTTATAATTATGATCTTATCATAATTTTTTATATGACGTACATTTGTCTTATAAATTTTATCTTATAATTTAATTAATTAAACATATATTAATAAGATGTATACTAATTTTAATAAAATTAAATGTCACAGTGTGCAACAAATTGGTTGGCTATAGGGTATAAACTAATAATCTCTCATTTAAACTAAGTTAATCACTTAAATATGTTTTAATATATCACTATATGACTATCAGGTTACTATTGGGATAATGATATATTGAAAGAATTTACAATATTCTCTTTTTGGAGAACTTGCTTAATCCTTACATCTTTCATCTTGATTATCATTATAATCAAAAGGAATTTCCTAACCAAACATTTAGATCATTAACAAGACTATAGCTGTTATTGTAATATTAATTGAAGGAATTACACCAAGTTTAGTAAAAAAATTCTTTATCCAAATAACTATTTCTAGTAAATGAAAAGTGTACTTTAGCTTGTTCCAATTAAAAATACCATTATTAAGAGTTCTTAACTAAGATTTACTTTTGTTATTATCAAACTAAAGTTAAAATCCAAATTATCTTGAACTTAAGCATTAACTTAGAAATGTAATAATAGACAACTTTAATACTTTATGGATATCTGGTCTTAAATGGTAAATACTTTTAGCACATTATGTATATAGTTGAACTGGAATAGGTAAATAATTTTTTAATCTATATATGCTATGATTGAAGCTATTACCTTTTCATATCTAATTATTCATTCTTGAACTACTATATCTTCAACAACTAAAAATTATGAAATTTTTGTTATGTCATCTCCATATTTTTATTAAAGAGTATTAATTATACCCTCAGTAACTTTATTATAGACATGTAATACATTCATATTCATCTTTAACAATAAACTTTTTGAATTTATTATGAGTGAAAATTTGTAATGTCTCCAAACCTTTTGATTATACATTAATGTCTCACTCAAAGAAACTAATCATACTTAGATGTATTGTTAAGAGATTCAAATATGTCATAATTTTATATTATCTAATTTAGTTATAAATCATTGATAATATATCTTCAAATAAGCACCACATATATGAATCATTAACTTTGGCTTTTTAAGAGTCTTAAAATTCTATATCTTATATGGAATCTTGCTAATTACTTTAAATGGAACTATTGAAGATTAATTGTTGTATTAAAGTACAATCATGATGAAGTAAATATTACATGTTACAGTATCTCATACTGTAAAAATCCTCCCTTCATAAAATTCATACTAATATAGAATTAATTGTAAAGATATTTACTAGAGAATCTCATTTGCTATAGATAACAAAGAAAATTTAAGGTAAAACTTAGTAAATTAATCTTATCAAAGTACTTTAACGTTCTTGATGCCAAGATTTTATTCAAATAATAAATATTTCAAATTTTAAAAAATTTAAATCAGTATTGCATTTAATATATATAATTATATTGTATGGAGTTATTAAAAAAGCTAATGAAACATAGGTATAATCCTTTTTGAAACTCTTGATTTTCTGCCTTATTTCCAATTATGTTAATCATAATTCATTGTTGATCTAACACATACAAACTCTTGGAATAAACATAGATTGACTACATGTACTTGACACTTTATTTCTTATCATACCTAGCTAATTATGGTAATTTTGAATCTAAATTCAATATCAAATACTTAAATAATAAATTAGAAATATATATCATCTATATGATATCACATATTGATAAGAAAAATTATAAAATTATCCTTTTCAAATGAAACCTATTGTCATCTTAAGGTAGGTGTCTTAATTTTTTATTGAAAAGTAAATAAACAATTTATAAAACTAGCTTAAAGAGCTGCTGAAAAGTTACAACCCTATTTTTAACATAACAATAAGTGTTAAAATAGAGAAAACTCTCAACTAATAGAATCCTAGAAAGAGAATAATGAACAATAACAAAAGCGTCTAAATTAACTCAAGCTAAAAGCTTATCCCTACTACAACTTCCAAAGTTAATAAGCTTTTAACTAATGGATTTAGCAATGTCTCCAACTATTTTGATCTTCTCTATTAGCCTTTGAATAATAGTTTCAACACTAGATTCCTTTTGTTAAAGATCGTTTAGTTCCTTTTAATCTAAATGCAAAAACCAATGCTCCAAATGATAGCCTAAACATCTTTAAATCCCTTTTAGCTTGATATTGGAATTTTTAGCTTGGAAAAAATACTAGACCAAAGTGAACAGTCACAATGGAGCTTATTCAGCTTGAGAATATGATTCCAAATAATGCAGGAAAGGCTGCACCTAAAAAATACATGGTTTAAGCTTTCACTATTTGTATAAAAAAGAACACAAATTGGATCTAGCTGGGGTAACTTAAGTGCATATTTAGTTCTTAATTTTCATTTAATTATAAGCCACAAGATAAAAGAGGTACATGGGATCAAGTCGGTATTCCAAACTAGCTCATGTTAGAAGGTCTTTTTTTGATGTCCTAAAACCATCTCCCTGCATGGAGATTTTGTAAACTCTAGGGAATTATTATGCAACCATAAGATTGAGTCCTACTTGTAAGAATTAGGGGAATACCTTCGAAGGTTCTTTATAATTTCCCTAAATCCTTTCGTAGAATAAGTAGGCCAACTAAATATACATTAATTATTGTTTCCACTTTAGTGTTTGCTAGAATGCTTGCTTTAAGAACTTGGAGCTCTTGTATTTACAATTGTCCTAAGTTATGCCAATTATCAAACTAAAAACAAGTATCCTTGCCAATCCCAATGCTATACTTGATGATTAGGCTTACTTGCTCTCTTATTTGAAGTGTTTATCTTAAAACCTATAAAGTTTTAAAATTTTCTCTCAATGATCATATGCTTTCCCTATTTAAGAAGTGTAAATGAACCTATTTAACCCATAGAGACCCTTTGTCTGTATAAAGATTCCAAAGTCTCTTGATAAGTAATGTTTTGTTTATGATCTTAACTGACATGATTCCCAGGCATCCATTCTCTTCTATTAAGCATATATCTGACCACTTCACTTTGGAAACCTTTTTTTTAATTCTCTAATCCCACCCAAACGAAATTTATAAACATCATGTTTATAGTCTTCATTATCTCCTTTAGAAGTTCTATAAGAGAACACCAATACACCCGAGGATTACTTAGTACTAAATAAGAAGTTGAAGCCTCCCTCCATAAGATAGAATTCTATTGAACCAAATATTAAATCTTTTGTGTATACAATCTATACGTGGGGATCAACCAAAGTACGTTAGCTTCTTAATAGTTATAAGTACCCCTAGATACTTAAAAAGAAGTTTTGCATGCTTGAATCCCTTTGATATAACTAGAAGTTCTACATTGCCACTAGATCCATAAAATATATAAAAGGAACTCTTACTAGGATTAAAACACAAGAATGCTAAGGATTTAAATTTTTTAAGAGAATTGATTAATAACTCTATTAGGTGTAGCACCACAAAATAGTAATGAACCATTTGTAAAGGTGAGATTAAAATTACCAAATTATTGCATTTGCAATGCAATTTAAACCTAGACTCCTTTAAATGTTCATTCTATCTTATCAACATTTGCTTGCCAAGGGAGAACAAATAGTGTGATAAGGGGTCTCCCTGTCTTAGTCCTTTAGCTACTCTAATATGTTTGTAGGTACCCCATTCAATAATATGGAGAAGGAAACAATTGAGACACATTTCTTGACCTAATTGATAAATTTGAGAGGAAAGCTAATTGATTCCATTGAATTGAACAAGAAATTCCAATTTAGAGAGTCAAAAGCCTTTATGAAGTCCACCTTCAAAACATAACTCCTAATTTCCTTCTTTTTATGATGGATTTTAAATAGTTGTTAGGCAATCAAATTATCCCCAATGTTTCTTCCTTGTATATAGGCAACTTGATAAGGATTGATAATATCTTTAAGCTCTCCCTTCAGTATAGTAGCTAATATTTTTGAAACGACCTTGTAAATAATATTAAAACACAAAATACGTCTGTAATCATATAAAGAGGATGGATTTGTAACTTTAGGAATTAAAAAAATGTAAGTTTTGTTCTGTTCCCATAATAAGTTCTCATTGCTTAAAAATCCCATCTCTAAGTTGATACCTAAGTTACCTATTAAACTCTATGTGCTTTGGAAAAACTTGAGATTGAATCCATCCAAGATAGCGGTCTTATTAGGGTGCTCTCTAAATATGTTTCCTTAATCAAAAAAGTGCTTGTGGAATAGTAATTTATTTAAAACACACATTTTTATGACATTTGTTTGTGAACCGCAAGTGCATGGTTGTCGATGTAACATCCCGCCCTCCTACTAAGGGTTAGAACCGGAACTTATGGTGCATGTGAGCTAAGAGGTTTGGTTTAAATAAAACTAGAGGAAATGGATTGCAATTGGTATGATTGGGAAGATTGGGAGTGTGTGTGATGATTAAATGTGGGTTGGAAACTTGGAAAAAAATTGAGGAATAATGGTTTAAGGAATGTCCGTCAAACGGACACGGATGTCCGCTTAACGGACAGGCTCGGGTGACAGAACACCCTAGAAAAAAGGTGTGTCCGCTGAACGGACACTTGAGTCTGTTTAACGGACATATTCGGGTGAAATAGTCTACCTTGTGCGACTCATGTCCGTCAAACGGACATGGAAGTCCGTTTAACGGACAGATTCGGGAGAAATTGGCACATTTGGTGATTTCATGTCCGTCA